>CAIGRF010091172.1:12610-41880 GCA_903798235.1 Fraxinus ornus
TCGGTGAAATAGGAAAGAGACGCCCCTCCTTAGGCCCCCTCATGATCGTCCTCCCGGACACCTGATCCTGCACATGACAACCAGAAGCAGAGAAAGATACAGTACAATTGTTATCAACAAGTTGGCCAACAGATAGAAGATTAGTGGATAATTTTGGAGAGACTAAAACATTAGACAAATCTGGTGATATATCGCCTACAACTGAGATAGGAAGTGTGTTACCATCAGCAGTGTGTATTTTTAGAGGTCCATTGTATGGTCTAAGATTACTAAGCAATTTAGGATCACGTGTCATATGGTTAGAAGCACTGGAATCTAATAACCAAAAAGAACGAGCATGTTGGAAATTACCTGAGATACAGGCAGACAATACAGAGTCAACCATTTGTTGAACCATCTCAGGAGTAATGGGAGATTGAGAGGAACTAGGAAAGCCTGGAGTTTGAGTGGAAGCATGTGGCGGAGTAGAACCAGAGGCTAAAGTGGCAGCAACAATATAACGTGGTCCAATCTTGCGGGGAGGGCGAGTAGGACACTTTAATGACATGACCTGGTTTCTTGCAATAATTGCAAACTTTCTATGGACACTGAAGAGCCATATGACCAAACCCCTTACAGCTGTAACACTGTACACTAGACATATCCCGAGATTTGTATTTTCCTTGAGCTACATATGCAACAGGAACTGGTGCTGCGGAATTTTGATGTTGATCCAAAGAATTTCGAGTGATAAGACGTTCCTCTCTCAGTAGTTCACCCAAACAACTATCCAGTGTAGGAATAGACTCACGATTCATAAGGTTGGACCGGACAGATTCAAACTCAGTTCTCAATTTCATAAGAAATTGATCCCTTTTTGTGACGTCGTGTACAGCCTGTACAGCCTCCAAACTTTCTGGGGAAATTGAAGCATAAATGATATCTGTATATTCAGCCCAAAGGTTACAAAAACCAGAGTAATATTCTTCAATGGAGCGAGAGTCTTGAGAGAAATTTGCTAATTCAAATTCCAACTGGAGACGCCGAGCATTGTTATTCTGAGTATAGACTTTCTTCAAGTATTCCCACATAGAACGAGCTGACTTATAGGGCCGGAGATTAAGGACGATATTAGCCTCAACAGTACCGATAATCCAGGTCATAATCCGAGAATCTTTGATTTTCCAAGCCAGATACTTATCCTTTTCCTTTTCTTGATTAGGTGGCGGAATACTTCCATCGATATGCCCCACAGATCCCCTTCCCCTTCAATCAACAACTAAAAATGAAATGCCCATGATGAATAGTTCTTCCCATTAAAACGAATACAGACGGAGTCGGTCTTCTCAATTGACATGATGAAAATAGTGTATAGGCCTCCAAGATAAATTAATCACAACCCACCAACTAAATGCTGCCCAACCCAACAAAGAAGCCCAACAAAGATTCAATGAAGAATTAAAATGCCTAAGCCCAACAAAATTTCTCAAGATACAACTAAATAGGCCAAGCCCAACAGATTCAATTTGGCCCCAAAAACAAAACAAAAATTGGCCCAAAATAACGCACTCACACCGGCGACACAGACGAGGAGGAGGAGAAACGCAAACTGTCACCTGAACTGGCCACGAAGAAAACTGAAATCCGACCCAAAATCAAGGCTCGAATAGCCGGAAATTCAAAGAAAACACCCACAAATCCAAAAAAAGAACGCCTGAAACCTGTTGTTGACGCCTGAAAGACGACCCGCAGCTGTCGATTACCAATTGCGCAGAGAACAGATGCGTGAAATACGACCCGCAGCCGTCGATTACTATGATCAAGGACGATTACAGCCTGCTAGAAAATCACCGAGACGCCGACCTCCGAAAACTATGAACAGAGAGCCACCACACGCAGAGATAAGTAATTTAGGGCTCTGATACCATGACAAGTTTTTGCTGAATGATTTTCCGTGTGTATATTGATTTCAATTTATAGAATAGGTTATAGTTTATACAAGGAAAGATTGCATAAATAAATCCCTAATTCTATGCTAGCTAAATATGGAAAGTGAATAATCAACGATATAAATATCCTCTGATATCTTGGTCTAATTTTTGTTTTTGTTCATGTACACGAGGAATACAGATTGTACTACTGTTAAAAAACCAGTTGCATAAAATAGTGAGTTATATCATAAGATCATCTCTTTTGATGAATTTATCTGTTGCTGGAACAGTTTTTAACCATGCACATGTAAACACAATAGTTACTCTGAACAACAGCGCACAACAGGTCAAACCATCCCAACTGAATTTATTGGATCCTCAATCGTTTAAGTTGATAAAGTTTTTGTCATGGTCTGTCCTGCCAAGACAGTGCTAATTGGACAGTTGAGAACTTGCTGTTTGTGCACTCTCTTGAAAGCTTATATATCTTAAGGATTAAAATTTTTCAACCTGTTCTCCGAGTAAAAAGAACTTGCTGTAGTTTTATGTCTGAAATTTTTATGTGTTTGATTAATAGGATGCTGGTGAATGTAGAAGACTGTTGAAGGAAGAGTTTGGTACAAATGATCTTGATGGGACGAGATCATATCGCACATTACATGATTTTGCCGAGAGCAATTACTTGGCTCACCTCAGCTTCGTGCGAACAAATTTTAGGATACAAAGGTATAAATTTTTTATTTTTCTGATTTTTAATTGTAGATAATTGTGCTATGGATTTTTATTTTTATTTTGTGGGCCTCGAAGGTCTCATAAAAACCTTCTGATGTTTTGTACAGAAATTCAAATCCTTAATTGATATTTCAAATCTGTAATTGATTTTTGTATTTATTGTTCGTGATAGGTAGGATTTTGTACCGATGTGACTACTGATTAGCTAGATTTTTCCTTTTTAGCTGCTTGTTATCTTTTCCTATTTAGAACAGTCTAATGCCCTTGGTTTTAGGCTTAGATTTTGTGGTTCTAGTGTAAAATCCAGCTCTATAAAGTTAACAACCCTCTTTGAAGAAGTTAAACAGATAAAAGCTCTAGATTCAAAAGCTCTACTCACAATAATCAAATTCTAATTAGAATGAGAATTAGACTTTTCTCTAATCTTTGTTCAGAACATTTTACTTTGAATAACGTTATTTTTTATTATGACGATAAAACATTGGTGATGTGGCAGTCTACGTGGAATAATGTGATTGGAAAATTCAATTTTAATGAGAGGGGGGGTGGGGAGAGCAATAATCGATTTCAATAGCGCTGATGTTCCATCATCATGATGATAAATAACATTACTCTTTTACTTTGGTGAAAAACATTGTCGCTTGTAGACGCAATATTATAATCTTGTCTGGAAAATGATAGTAACACATGGGGAATAAAAGATTGTCACTTGTATGTTGTCTGCCTATACATGGTCATTTTTGTTGTTGAATATTTCTTATGTTTTTCGGGGACATGTATCCCTGTAATGATTTCCACCTAATTTCATAATCTTAAGATTCAATCACAAATGTGGTTTATCTATGAACAAGGTGGATTATTTTCTTTTTTACTCAGAACTGTTGTTGCATCTCATGGACTGGTTTTGACATCAGATTTTGTATGGCATTGCAGTTACAGAACACCGAAGTTCTAATGGGCTTTTGGAGAAAGAGAAGGGACATGATTGGTATGTCACAGGGTCAGTGGAGGAATCCCATAGGAACAGGGTTACGACCCACTGAAGAGTGTTCATATCACACAATTAATCATGAAGGGCTAGTTGATTTTGTGCTCACAAATAATAATTTTGATGAGCATTTGATTTCAGCGCAACCATTGGGTGGCGATTTCATCTATTCCTTGAGTTTAGAATATTGTTTTGGATTTTTGAAATGCAATCACTGGTTCTGGTCTTGGTTTTTCTATAGAAATCAACCTCACCCACCCCCCCACCTCCCCCAATTCGTGCTGTCATGTAGTACATGAGACATGACCAGAACACTAAGGGACTGTTCTTTTCGTATTTAGTTTTGTGTTTTTATTGAGTGTCCATTTTGAGATTATTGAAAATGTGTTCTTTTTGTCATTTTGAAAAATTGTTTTCAAAATAAAAAAAAACCTAAAACCCGTTCTCTTCCCAACCTCTCTTTCTCTCGTCTATGTTCCTACCGTCAACAACCATCACCACCCTCTGTGAAGACCCATCGCACCCTCCATCACCACCCTTTCTCTCTCTCGTCTGTGTTCCCACTCATTCCAATGACTCCAAGACGAAGCACCATGACGTTGCCCTTACAGTGGCGTTTTTGGTGTTGATGATGGAGGTGACTGGATTGGTTGTGCAGTGCCACGCTTGGAGCGGGTGGTTGGCGGTGGTAGCTCAACGGTGTGCAACGTTGTAGTCCTTTGTCNGGTGGTGTTGTGGCAGGGGCGACGGCGATCGTGGGTAGGTTTCCTTTTTGGGTGGCGGGTGGGTTTTGTTGTGACGGTGGTAGGTTTCCTTTTTCGTTGGCGGTGTAGTGGTGTTTATCTTGAAAGGTTGGGTGGTCGGTGGTGGTGCAGTGGTGGTCGCGGTGGTTAAATGGTGGTCTCAAAAGTGCAGTGGTGGTGGAATTTTTAAAACACTCAAAATGCGTTTTTGAAAATCTTGAATTGATTTTAATCGAAAACGACATCAGTTTTCTTTGTAAATTTTAAATTCATTTTTGAAAATAAGTAAGTAAATGCATGTTCACTGTTTTTGAAAAATCGAAATAAAAAAAAAAAACGAGCTGAAAATGATAAAGAGAACAATCCATAATTTGCTTAGAATGGCTTAGTTGGGTTTTGACAATTCTAGACGGTAGGATTCTCGTTTTAAGATTTTGAACCTGTTTACTATTTCATTATCTTAGTATTTAAGATAATATCTACCTAAATTAGAAAACAATCATGCATGGTGAAATTGTAGAAATAAACCTTTCATGTCAGGCACGTATAATACTGTATCTTTTGGCCGGCTAATCCAATTCATGTCCTGCCCGTGCCAAGTCCCATGATTGGCGATATTTAATACCCATTTTGATTCAATGCTTAATGTTCAAAATGACATTTTAAAAGCTCCACTCATGATAGATCAAGTGAATTTTTTTTTTTTTTTAAATGTGTGATTAAGTAAAGAAAAAAATTACAGTGACCGAATGACAACCGCAAAAGAATAAATTTAGAAATTGCACTTAACTATGAAAATTAACCATCACTATAGATACTAGTAAATTTTCAAGACTGGACGTAGGCTTGAATCGTTTTTCAATCAAATCCTAGAGAAGATTATTAACGATTTGACACAGCCACAAATTCATAAATTAGACATTTTCACCGCTCATTATATAACAGTAAAGATCCGACCAATACAAGTATCAGGCTCAACAAACTACCATAAATTCGATAACACTACAGTCCCTCAAAACACTAGAGAAATTCAGCAACCTGTAAATTTGTGATACATTGGATGAAGGGGTAGTTCCATTGGATGAATGAGGGTCGGGGAGGGGGTGGAACCGCTGTCCTACCCAAATGCCATGTTGGCTAGCCATGATTAAAAAGAAATAAAACAAACTAGTATCTACTGATGAGGTTGACCATGTGGGGGACCTGGAGGCAGTGGAGGAGTACCGGATGGAAGACCAAAATTCGACGGCATTCCAGGAGTATTTGGATTTTCAGACTGCAGAGACAAAGTAACCACTGAATTAGCTTCTATAGAACTAGAGAAATGATTTAACAGATATCTTTCAATTTTCTCCTGTAATAAACAAAATTGTCCAGAATTTTATTTTCGAGAATGCAGGTATAAAAAAAGAAAATATCAGAATTTAAGGAAGTACAAGTAAACGATTCAATTTAGTACAATTTGTAACTAGCAAGGCAAATGAATAATCAAACTAGCATGCCAATTTAATTTTCAGTTCAAAGAGAGCGCAGATTTCACAAAGCAAACTGCACCATCACAATCATTTATCCTCTTAGCATAACTCAGTGGAATACATGTATTGGTCACAGTCAAGTTAAAATATTCACATAGTGATGACTAATGAGTTGAAATAATTTTTCACTCAAAAAGTGATGGATGCACAATTAAAACAAAGAGCAGATCCAGCAAGACCCAAGTGGATGTTTTGCAAAATATCTGCTGTCGTCTGGTTCCGGATAATATCTTGGATCACTTTGAGGTTGCTCATAGCATTCATGTCAATCTTGAAATCAGATAGACATTTGCAATTTCCATATTCTTATATATACTGTTACGGAGTTGGGTGAAAGCATGATTCATTTTTGTTTCTGAAATCTAAGGTTGCAGAGTATATGACATGTTAGAATCTTTAAAATCATATGGTTCTTTGCACATCCTCGGACAAATGTAGCAATAAGAGCCACATAACTTGTACAAAATGAATATGACTCGTGACATTTATAATTTGAATCTCCAGTCAAATGTATACATATAACCTAGGATTACTAGTACTTCAACTCAGCCATCATTGTATCTAATTGGTGGTCCACACACAAATAAGCAGCCAAACTCCTAAAGGCAAGTCCCACTCATGATTCTCCTGCATTTGAAGTCTATAGAACACTTGCCCATTCGCAATCACATAAAAAGGGAACCAAAAAAAAAAAAAAAGAAAGCAATGCATTAAAAGCAAACAATAAAAAATTCTCAACATGCACAAAATAAAGGAACAGGCATGACTAGACAACGTAGATTACGGAAGACCATATAATACATCAGCTGCATGATTGCATCACCAATAGCAGATCACTAGAAATAAGTGCCAAACTCTCATTGTTGATTGCGAGCTCCTTGCTCATACAAATGAATCAGGATAAGAAAGCCATATGTTAGAATAGTGATTATATGAGTTCTCTCACCTGGAAAGGATTAAGTCCTGGCATCATTGGCATCTGTCCAGCTTGCAGCCTGCTGAAGCCACCCCCTGGGGAATACATTTGATTGCCACTTACATTAGGAGGACCCTGCATGTTTGGTAACCCATTTGGAATTCCACCTGAAGGCATATTTCCTGGTGGTCCAGATCCAGAAGGCATGGGATTCATGCCCATAAAGTGAGCCTGAGGCGATGGAGGAATCATCTGATTCATACCACCTTGTATCCCCTAAAGATACGAATACATGTCAATCGAAGGCAGTTCAAAATCATTACAAAGCAGACATTAGCTTTTGTAAAGAGGAAAAATGAGAGAAAAGAAAGACCCCAATAAGGGCATTGTGTTGGGTGTCGAGTATAAGAATAGTTCTTGCAACCATATAATCTCAACTTGTCTCAATTGGCAAATATGATTTCTAAAGATCCTAAGCAGAACACTAAGAAGCAAACAGGAAACCTAAAGCAATACTAATATACATGCAGGATTATTCCCATTTGTGCATGTGAACATGCACTCATAGAGAGGAAACTGTTAAATATCACAATTCAGTAAAGTTCAAATATAAAAGATTGGCATAGCAGTAATTGCCTATTATTACCATAGGACCAGGCATAGGCATTGATTGGATGGACAGAGATCCTGGCATCGAAGAAGGGACATTTGATGGCATATTATGCAATTGTATCTGGGATGGAGGACGAGGTAAATGGGGATGCTGTAACATATGTAAATGGGAAGGAGGTTGTAGCTGAGACATATTTGGTGGCAATGGCATAGAGGATTGATGCTGTTGTTGTGGAGCATTTTGTTGATAAGGCTGCTGTTGATTGCCTGCAAGGAGAGACGGATGTGGACCAGGCGGAAGAGGAGGAGCTCCTAAGTTTCTGATCTCCTTGAGCAGATGAGTCAAGAGATGGAACAGATAGGGGCATTGCAACTCCGACCCCTGGGATTGTTCCCTCATTTCGTGTCAAACCAGCTCCAAATGCTCCAGGAGTTGAGGGGGGCACAGGCATTGGGAACGGACCAGGTACGCGACCTCCCACAGCAAGGTTTTGCTCTCCAAAACCTGCAAACAAACAAGGAATTTACTCGACAAGAATAATTCAGGCAGATTATGCCCCCGTTTGTTTCTCATTTTTCATCCATAAAAATGAAAAATATGACCGTTGTCCATCACATCAAGCCATCAATTTTGAATTTCTATCTCTTGTGTGGGGCTCAATGAAGGCTATATTTTTCATTCTCATTCTAGAATAATGAGAATCAAACGGGCCCTATATATCCAAATAGGAAGAAATTTTAAAAGGCGCTGTCAATTAGTGTGAGAAAAAGATCAGAATTAGGATATGCACATAAAATGGATCAAAGCCCATTAATTTAAAATAAAGAAGTTACTCATCAAATGACAAGGAAACCATGCCAATTTTCCACATACCGGCTAAATTTAAATAGTATGAATATGAAGAAAAAATATTTGATAGTTGAAATGAACAAAAATGTATCAGGGATTCATTGTAAAGATACATTGCTTTATCTAATGCTCGTAAATCTAAATATTTATAGGATAAAAAATCAATAACTGAAGGTTATGAAGTGTGCCAGCACAGCGGCAGGCTGGCAGCAAAAAAAAAAAAAAAAATGCAAGATATACTATAGAAGTGAGAATAAGCATAAACCTCGGTTTGTTCCAATGCTGAATTTATCACGAGATGCATCCCCAGGCCTGTTTCTGCACCAAAATTTGGTAGCGTGATCATTTCCACCACTGCATCAAAAATAATATTGGTCAACTGAAGAAATGATCATCATTGCCTCGTAGCAACAGCTAACATATTGGATCTATTGAAAAAAAATAGAAACTGAATGCAAACTACAATCAATCAGAAATTAATCTTGTATACCAGAACAATTTGGAACATTTGTAATGTGTGCATAACATAAAACATAGCTCTGATGCCATCCCTCCGATAAATGGATGTCAAAAGAGTAACTTACAAAGTCTCGATCCATTGAATGTTCTATTGTTTTTAGATCTAGATCCTTTCATTTATTTGGTTCCACACAATAGTATACGGAAATAAGAAAAGAAATTAGTCCACAACAATAAATTTAAATAAGTACTTAAAGCATCAGACATCACACAAATAGAACTCGTAGATGTGATGCATAAGCAGAAAAAAACATAGCACGAGAGATGGAGAAAGGAAAGGAGAGAGCCAAAAATAATTAGCCCATGTTTGAGCCACATTAAAATTTTCATTCTCATTCTTCAACTCATTTTCAACCACACATTCTTCAATAAAATAATATTTTCCATCACATTAATAACTTTTCCTTCTTTTTTAACCACACCGATAAGAAGCAGATCTCAACGAAAGAAAATTTACTTTCTGATTTGCTGTAACCTAGTTGAACGGGCAGGGAAGAGGTGACAAGAACCCTTCCTCAGCTTTTCTCAGCTGCGAGACATGAAAAACAGGGTGGACACGAGTATCAGCAGGTAGTGACAATCGGTAAGCTATATTGCCCACCTTTGCCAAGATCTCAAATGGCCCGTAGTACTTCGGAGCTAATTTTTCATTCTAGCGTGCCACTAATGATCTACGCCCATACGGTCTCATTTTCACATACACTCAATCTCCTGCATGATATTCCACATTCCTTCTATGTTTGTCGGTTGTCGACTTCATTTGTTGTTAGGCCTTAAGGAGATGAAGTTTTAATTCATCCAAAACTCTGTCCCTTTCCTCCATCCGCTGTTCCAAAGCTGATATGGCCGTGGTTCCCTTTTCGAAACAAATTAACGGGGGCGGGTTGCGTCCATATAAGATGTGAAAAGGGGTGAGCTAGACGTGATAGGAGGTATTATAAGAGTACTCAACACGAGGTAGAACTTGATACCATGTTTTTGGCTTCCCTGATGCAAAACACCGTAAACATGTCTCAACTCCTCTATTTACCATCTCAGTCTGGCCGTTGGTTTGCGGATGATAAGCTGAGCTGTGCTTTAACGCTGTCCCCTATAGTCGGAAGAGCTCACTCCAGAATTTACTCACGAACACCTTACCTCGGTCAGAGATTATAGAGCGAGGCATTCCATGTAACTTGACCACCTCCTTAGCAAAAACTGCAGCAACAGATGGAACTGAAAACGGGTGTTTCAGGCCAATGAAATGTGTGTACTTGCTTAAGCGATCCACGACTACTAGAATTGAGTCAAACCCTTCGGATTTTGGCAGCCCTTCAACAAAATCCATTGAGATGTCCTCCCATACTTTGTTAGGAATGGGTAAGGGTTGGAGCAGTCCTACCAGGGGCCAGGGTGGAATATTTTTGTTGCGGCACGTTACACAAGTAGCCACATAAGCCCTGGTATCTCTTCTCATTCCCTTCCAAAAAAAAAGTCTCTGCCACCCTTCTCTGTCTTCAGAAAACCCCTAAGCCCCCCTATCTTACTGTCATGCCCCTCTGGTAAGGCCATCTAGATAAACTGTGAGTTCCTTGGTAGCACAAGCCTGCCGTTGTAGATCAGGTTGTCTCGCAACAGGGAGTATCTAGGAAAATTATTTTGCCCACTTTACAGGGATATTAGCACCAGCTTTAGCTCTGTATCTCCTTCCACTGCCTTCCTGATCTCAGTCAGCTCCAAAGCGTTAGATACGCTTAATACCAGCAAGGTGGTGGTCGCATCCATTCTAGAGAGTGCATCCACTGCCTTGTTTTCCAGTCTAGCCTTATATTCAATGTCGAAATCAAACCCCAACAATTTGACTAACCATTTCTGATATTCCTGATTCACCTCTCTAATCCAATAGAAATTTTAGGCTTCGTTCATCTGTTCGCACTACGAATCTGCGACCCAAAAGATAGTGCTTCCATTTTTGTATTGCTAACACAATGGCCATCAGCTCCCTCTCATATATTGATTTACACCGTGCCCGAGGAGGAAGTATTTGGTTGAAGTATGCAATAGGTCGTCGATTTTGCATGAGAACAGCCCCCACTCCATATTCTGAAGCATCAGTCTCTACCACGAAAGGTTGTGTGAAGTCTTGCAGCCCCAAAACTTGCACTGTCATCATGGCCTCTTTTAATTTTTTATAAACGCCTCCTCCGCCTCATCAGTCCATCCAAAGCTGTCTTTCTTTAATTGTTGTGTTAAGGGCCAAGCTATGCTCCCATATGACTTAACAAACCGGCGGTAGTAACTAGTGAGCCCCAAAAATCCCCTTAGTTCTTTGATCAACTTTGATCTCGGCCAATCTCTCATCACCGCGACCTTGGATTCATCCGCTGCAACCCAGTGGCTGAAATGATGTGCCCTAAATACTCCAATTCCACTGTCCAAACCAACACTTTTTTTCATTTGCATATAACAGGTTGTCAGCAAGCACTTGCAACACCTTTTTCAGGTGGTCCCTATGCTCCTCTACTGTGCGGCTGTAGACAAGAATATCATCGAAGAACACCTCGTTCATGAGCGACTAGAAGGTTGCTGGAGCATTTGTCAGCCCAAAAAGCATAACGAGGAATTCACAATGCCCCTCGTGAGTTCTAAGGGCTGTCTTCGGCACATCCTCTGGCCGTACTCTAATTTGGTGGTATCTCGACTTCAAATCTATCTTGGAAAATATGGTAGCTTCTCCGAGCTCATCTAGAAGCTCATCAATTACTGGTATTGGAAACTTATCGGGAATTGTAACCTTATTTAGTGCTCGATAGTCCACACAAAACCTCCAACTCCCGTCTTTCTTCCTTAGTAACAAGACTGGGCTTGAAAACGGACTAATACTTGGCTGAATCAGTTCTGCTGCTAACATTTCTCGGACCAATTTTTCAATCTCGCTCTTCTGGAAATGGAGATTTCGATAGGGTCGTACGCTTACCAGAGTTGTCCCAGGTTGTAGAAGAATAGCATGGTCGTGTTTTCTTGAGGGGAGAATGCAATTCTGCATCTGAAATACATGACTAAATTCTTTCAATACCTTTGAAATTAGTTCTCGGGGCTCCAGGCACTTCGGCTAAACCTGAACTACGATATTTCCCAACTCTAGCAATGCCCGCCCGCCTTGGGCCCTAAGTGCTGTTATCATCGATTTCGTCGACACCGATGTTCTGCTCAAACTGGAATCTCCCTTCAGGACTACCCTCACGCCTGCCACAGTGAATGCCATTGTTAGAGTTTGCCAGTTGACTTGCAATTCTCCCAGTTTGCGAAACCACTGCATTCCCAATATAATGTCCGAACTGCCCAACTCCAGCGGTAAAAAAATCATCTTCTATCATCACATTCTGGAGTTGTAGTGTCACCCTTTTACAAATTCCTTCCCCCTTAACCGTCATCCTAGTGCCCATAATAACTCCATACACATCACATTCTGGAGTTGTAGTGTCACCCCTTTACAAATTCCTTCCCCCTTAACCGTCATCCTAGTGCCCATAATAACTCCATACCCTGTTGTACTGGAGAGTCGAAGCCCCAATTGTCGGACCACCTCTTCTGAAATAAAATGATGCGAAGCCCCATAGTCAATCAACACGACCACTTCTCAGTCCCCAATATTACCACTGATTTTCATTGTTTCGGGGGTGGTAAGCCCTACCACCGAATTGATGGACAATTCGACCGGAGTCTCCAGTCCTTTCGTATAGACCCTTGCGTCTCCTGATTGCTGCCCGTTGGGGTCAAGGAAATCACAATCCTCAACCCTTTCGAAACCTTGTACTCCCCTTCCCCCAGGGTCGTCTTCGTCATTTTCCCGTCCTTGGCCTATAGTTCCACATCCGTTAGCCGTTTGAAGGGGGTGGTGGGTTTCGGAACGTAGCTTGGCCGTATGGGAGCGAAATTGACGGGCATCGTTTGTCTCTGGAGAGTTGTAGAAGTCTTAAGAAATTGGTGAGTTAAGACTCACCTGCGCTCCTTTTAATTTATTTGGGTTGAACGGGCTTGGGCCGCCTTGGAGGATGGTGTCTCTCTCTTCAACACGTCGGGCCACATCCATTATTTAAGCCCACTGGGTTTAGCAACTGGACCTCTGCCTTGACTCAAGGGCTTAGCCCCTTAACAAAATTACACTCCCAACACTTCCTCTGATATGTTCTGCAGTGGTGAAGCCAAACTTCTCAAATTGCAGACGGTATTCCTTGACCGTAGATGTTTAACGGAGGGCCAAAAATTGGGCGCATAAGGACCCCTCCTTGCGATGGACGAAATTGCTGCAATAGCCAACTCTTCAATTCTTCCCAATTCTTCATGGGTCGCCGTTGTTCCTCCCATTGATAGCATGCTAAAGCATCGCAATCCAGACAGACCGCAGCCGCATCCCATTTTCCCCCTATGTCATCCGATTCATGATCAAATAGCGCTCGACCCGAAAGACCCATCCGGGTCATCCCTATCGAACATCGGCATGTCCAATTGCCTGATGTGGGCCTCCATTTCCCCTAATTGTCCAACCCACTCTCACTACTCTGACCCTCTTTCGCACTTGCATCTACGTCGTCCCTCACCGGAGATAATTCGAGTAAGTAGTGACAACACTTTTTTCCTTACTCTCCCGTTCCTTGGTGTCCCACAACTTCATCAATAGTTCGAATTTGCCCAACAACTCCTTTTGCAGCTACAGGAAATGGTACCTCATAGCGTCCATCCCTGATTGGATCGCTGCTTGGTTAGCTGCTACTTGCCTTTCTATTACTTCCACGAGGTCTGATAGAGTCATGTTTGTAGTGGTTGGATCGGGTGCTCCGATACCAATTTGATAGGAAGTAGATCTCAACTCAAGAAAATTTACTTTTTGATTTGCTGTAATACAACTTCAACAGATAAAAGAAACATAATAGTGAATGAATATTGGTAAAGAACAATACGAGTCACCAATTCCCCCTACTCTTCTCAATTCTTTTCTATATCCCTCCCCTACCATTACAATTTTATTAATACCCCATCCCCTGACTCTTAACAAATTTATTGACTTAGCATCCTTCTAGAAGCCACTAACCTGCCCTGCTGTCAAGTGGTTGGTTCCTTCCATGTGGCTCAAACACACCCTTAGTAAACATGAAGGATAGATTTTAATGTGCAGGGAAGGAGGAGACCACGAATGAGGTCTGAATAATCGATGAAATAGTGTCATAAAAGTTAAAAGGATCATGGGTAAAGATTATATTAGTACAGAGTTATTATACAACAAGAGTTGACAGTGTTAATAGCATGTATTCTCCTCAAATGAGATTAATAAGGTGACGAAACAACGGTTTTGGGACAACACGGATAAGTTGTTTCCGGCATTTACCAAAGTAACACAAGATCTTTATTAGAGGTGTTCTGACTGGTCACCTGAGAAAAGATAACTCAGGATATGGAAAAGGATTTGAATAGCGCGCGTGTATAAATGTTAATTATACTAGAAAAATCTGGGTCTTGAAAGTGAGGCTATAAGATGATGAAGATGAGAAAAGCAATTGGTGAATGTGGAGATCCAATCGAAGCGTGGAAGTGTGTTGGTGAAGTTAGTGTTCTATGGATAACAAAATTATTGAATGAGATACTAAAGAGTAAAAAAATTTATGTTAGGGAGATCTAATTAATCTAGTTGGAGATTGATGAAAGCGTAAAGACATAAACAAGATTTCCATAGAATTTTTAGTGATTTAACCATGAAGGGTACTAAGGAATGATTTTGGTGCCAAAGAAACTCTATTAGATATATCAAGGATATGATAATGAAGCAGTCACATGTGTGAAAGATAGGGGCATTGTAGTAGACAGTTTCTACTACTATGGGTTACCGACTATGATGCTCGGACTCGCGTACAGGTATGTATCTTAGTGTCGGATCCATTATTTTCTAAAATATATGATACGGAGACATGGTTAAAAAGAGACCAAATTTTGGACACGGGTACGTGGATACGTCTTTCAAATTTTAATTTTTTTATATTAACCCAAAATGTCATTTTAAATAGACCAAAATCAATCATTCACAAAGAAGGAAATGAGTATTAATAAATGGTTAAAACGAATAAAATAGAATTTTGAGATTTAGTTTTCAATTATGGAAAACTAAATGTTATATAAAATAGAAAATGGGGGACTTGATTACAATTTAAACTTAAAGGCAAAGAGAAAAGATAGAAGAAAAAGAAGGGAAAACCTTATGCCGTCGTCGAAGAAGAGAAGGGGAAGAAAAAAAAGAATAAAAAGAAAGAAGCAAAAAGGGCGAAGTGTCCGGTTGAAATTTGAAGGATTCGACACATATTCCATACCTATACCTATACCCGTGTCGTGTCCGACACGAGTACTTCGTCAATTTCGAAGAGTCCGAGCATCATAGGTTACCGATATGTTTCATCCAACGTCCTTTTTGCTTTATTGATGGATAGCTTATTAGAGATATCAAAGATGAGGAGTACTCTAATGTATATTATTCAGTCAAACCATAAATTGGTATTAGGTTATAAAAGGATAAATCAAAAGTTAGAAGTTAGCAAAGGGCTTTGAAATTCCAAACTCTTACATTAAATGAACTAAAATGTAATAATTGAATGCACTGAAGAAACTTTGGAGCACATCAAAATCTAAATGTTCTAAATTACATAGGACTATGAAGATGATGCTTAGAAAGTTCTTTTAGTGACACTAGAATAAGGATGATAGTATAGTTACAATCAAAGATTGTGATGTCACACAGAGTAATTAAATTGAGGTACATAGGTTTGTGAGGGGAAATGAAGATGAGAATAAAATGAATTCTTAGTAGACAAGGAATAAATAAAGTTTGATTTATATAACCTTAATTTAGTTTATTAATGTTTTCTAGTTTGAATTAAAATTAGAGTGAATTTCCTTAGTTTCCCACTTATATTAATTTTTGTTTAAATCTATATAACGAGGTACAATGCATAGCAATACTTAGACTTCATTATTGAATAAACTCATATTTTCTCCCTCTAATTTCTCTTTATTATCTCTCCTTTCTTCTATCTTTCTCCCTCTCTCAAGTCTCATAAATTGCTATTGTAAATATTTGTTTACAAGCTCCCTACATCAGATTGATTGTTAATAACAGGGGACTTGAAAACAGATGCCATGCATATACTAGAGTTGGTTGGCCGAAATATATTAGGGAATTAAATGATAAATGTTCATAAGATGAATGCGCCAAAAATATGATAAAATTAATGTATCACCAATGAATGCAAATAACAACAAGGATATACATCAAGAAATGAGTGTGATGGCATCAAATTAACCTAAAGAAATGATGTATTGGGCTGGAGGATGTTTTGCATGGATCTAAAGCTTTATAAGAGTGACGTGATCCTAATAGAACCAGTTAAAAGAGGAAAGGGAGACTAGAATTGACAGTGTAATAAGGTTGCAAAAAGATTTAATTTAACTGGATGTTTACTCCAAACTATTTGAGGCTAAGATTTAATTTGTTGCATCTATTGACAAGGGAAGGGAAGATTGGAAATAGATAGAAATGAATAAAACTGAATCTAGGGGAGTGTGCATGGTAAAATAAGATTATCATGTAATAAAAATCTTAAGCTCAAAAATTGAGAAAACTGCAAGTGAGACGATGGTAATACTCTAAAACCAGAATTCAGCAAAAGCTTTTACTCAGTCTTCACGAGTTTAAAAACTCATGTTGATATTTGTGATATGAATTATTGTAACCTAACTTCAGAAGTAATTTAAGATCATTTGAGCTTTTACATTGAGTGCCACTTCTATGGCCCATATCTCCAGAATAATTTGAGTAATGGTAAATGTCATTACATTTGGAAATATTTAAAAGACAGTAATTAAATCAAATGAGATTGAAGCTCAATAATGATTTAGTAATTTTTTGCAACAGCATATTTACATGCACAGCAACCAAAATTAAGATGAAAAGCAGAAAGAAATGGCAGCTGGTTCTTCATTGTATTTTACGGCTTCATGGAATGATGCAAGCAGGATACATCCAAACACAGTTATCAGGCATAATGACACTTGGCAGTCAGATAGTTCATTAGAAGATAAATTTGGCACCTGCAAAGAATATATCCAATAGGATGCCATGCAAGGTCCCAAACACTATTATCATGTGCATTCTGTATCTCAACTTGGGGATCTTCATGCCTGCACACGGAAAATTTAGGTGGTCAAGAACAACAATTACCGGATGTTAGAAGTTGAACATAGTCAAATAACAAACCCATTTGAGCATTTCACAGAAATGAAGTGCCTGAAGTACCAGACTGAGCTAGAGAACAGAGATAATAACCAAATATCTTTTGTCCCATGTTAACTCCCCCTTCCCCAAGAAATAAAGAAGTGAGGAAAATCTGATAAAAGGAATAGAAGAATGAAAGAGGATAAAAATTTACTGTATTTTTGTTCTATCAACGTCTTTCTCGTGCTTCTTTTTTTGACATAAATAAGTGAAGATTGTCAGTATGTCATGGGTGAAAGGTGAATATGCATACAAGGATTCAGCATCAAACATGCATATATAGAGATAGTCATATACCTTTTGCATGTTAATTACAGTGTGGAAGAAAGGGGTAGTTATGAAGCATGAAATTCATGTGGAATTAATTAGAAAGAACAAATAAAGGATGGGTCCTACACATAATTTACACAAAATTACTGTCATTTCCTAGTGTTTTGGATGACTGCTATTAACACAGATATCCAAATTGAGAGGAATTGATATATAACAGTCAAATGACGCGTTTGGAATTCCCAGTCATACAAGAAATCAATACGTGAACAGATCTCATGTCACAGAATATGAAATACCAAGGACTTGCAGCGATTTTCAAGAGATAGAAATAACAAATACTGCATTTACTAATATTTGTATAAACATGTTAGCTTAGAAGAAATCTCGCCGAGTGAAACATACAATACAAAAAATTCAGAAGCTTCATTTAAAGCTACTAACCACGAAAAATCTCAAAGAAAAGATTTAATTCAGTTGTATTTTTAATTTTTATTACACATCCTAAAAGTCTTTCAAGAACTAAAAATATGAAAACAAACTATGATTGACACAATTGGCATAGACTCAATTTGAAATTTGACAACATAATGAAACTGGTGAAACTTCCAGGAACAAGGCAAAGAATTTACCCAACTAGCCAGTGGAAAATTGATCCATCAAAACTCCCACTAACAAAGTATTCTTCATGAAATGGGTGCCAGGCCAGTGCTATCACAGTGAACAAAACATGCAATGAGTATCATAAAGAATGAAACAAGAAAAAAGAGAACTTGTGCAAGAGTTAATTTGGTTCACAAAGTCTAGACACGACCGTAAGAAAAAGGCAATGAAAAATGTGAGATCCAAAGCTATTTCAATGACCAGTGAAGAATAATTGCCTCCAAATATACAGCATAACAAACCACCAGATGCTTTAAATTCATATTCTGCTTATTTTATTAGTCCAAGCATCAATCACTCTCGCATTTTCAACCTTTTAGATAACAGTCATTTTGATGACACTCACAATTATCTGGAGTGTACTTTAGTCTAGTATGAATTATATCCATGCAACCATATCTACAACTAAGTCGTATTCTCAATAAATTTGGGGCCAGTTGCATAGATTCTTTTTCAACATTCCATTTGGTTAACTGCTACATCAAATAAACGGACTTCTGGAATTCATATATGTAGATCTCAAGGGCCCATGTTGGAATGGATAATTAACTTAAGGAATAACCGCTAGCAGTCTTGAGAAAGAAAAAAAAGTCCAGTAAAAATAACATAGTTCTGATGAAATAGACGAGCTTCTTACCAGTGACATCCTTCCTATGCCCACGGAAAGATTCAAGCTCCTTCATTGCCCTTATATCATAAAGCTGGAGATAAAAAGACTCATCAAAGCTTAAAAGGAAACAACCCAATTTTTTTTCATTTCCCTTTTTTTACCTTTCAGTTTTGTTTCTTTTCAAAGTGTTAGTTGAGGAGGAAGGTGACCCCACCCTTGAAATTTGAAAGATAATTTAACAGCAAAGGAACAGGAGGCCAACCTTGATAATTTGATCCTTTGAAGCAGTTAAAACCCAGTTGCCATTTTGATTCCACGTCGTGCAAAGAACTGTATTCTTGTGCCCATGACTGCAAAACAAGAACACTCAACTAAATCCAGCTACAAGAATTATGCGTAATTATGATTTGAAAATTGCAGGGACAAAAAGCATTTCACGAACAATGAGCAGAGCTCTTTCCCCGACTTAGCATCCCAGAGTTTGACAAGGTTGTCTTTACCACCTGAGTAAGTGCCCATTACAAGTAAATAAAAGTGACCTTAATAAACTGAAAAAATTTAACAGAGTTAAAAAAAAATCGATAACAGCACGCACCAGAAACCAATAAGGACTTGGTAGGATGCCAATCAACGCATTTCACATCCCAACCATGGCCTGCCTGAGTTCAATCGACATAAAAGAATATTCTTAGGTTATCTTGTGCATACATTAACCCGGGTAGATCTGATTGACATATGTGACATCCCTCCAAAAGTAGTAAGAAACAACTACGTACATTAATATGAGTTCCATAGATCACTAGATATCTTGAATTGGTAGCAGTTTTTTTACAAGGAGAAAAACCTCAAAACATTAACTTCAATGACAGTAATTCCATGAAAGAATAAATATGCATCAGTCAAAGCAGAATCTTCATTTTAATGAAAGATATTTATCCTGCTTCTTGTTTAACTCGTAGACGTTGTTCAGAGATAAAGAACACCATTATTTGTAGGGAACACACTCTTGACTGGAAGAAAAACTCAAAAAACAGAAAGAAACTGAAGAAAATACAGAAAAAGGATCATGTAGTACAAGGGAAGACAAAAATGTCAAGTATTATCAAATCTGAAGACTTCAAAATTATTATATTTTAAGAGGTGCTTATAAGCACCTTATAAGCTTGCCAAGCTTATAATATCAAGATATAATTTGCCAGTCCGACAGGACAACAGGAAGAAGAATCACATACATTATGCCCCTGCTTGGGCTCCATTTATTCAAAATGCATTTTTTTCTCTCTTCTTTTCAATCATATATTCTCCAATAAAATAATATTACACGTAAATTTAAAACTTTTCCTCCTTTTTAACCACACATTCTCAAAAAAATCACTATTCCAAAATACGTTTTTCCCCAAAATTTGATTTTAATGGAGCCTAAACAAGGGCTAAATGTTTTAGTATCACATCAGCATTTCAAATAAGGAATGAAGTCCCAATTAATTCTCATTTCTTTGTTCATTTATTCGAGGAAGATCATTTGAAAATAAATTTGCTAATATACTGGTTAGCACACCGGGAACTTACCCTTTTCTCTCAATAAGAAGTCAAGACATTCTGAGAGCCCAGAGCTAACCTATCTGGGATTGCAAAATTCATTCTTAAATTTGTTTAAAACTACGAATACATTACCAGACAATGAGCTCTCCTCTTGGCACCTGGCAAAGTCCCAGACTTTAACAGTAGTGTCATCAGAACAGGAGCAGAACTTCAAATCTGTCCTGCAGAAGCTGCTCAAAACAATAAATTTGCTATGAGAAAGTCAAAGAAATTTTATTTATGAATAAAGACATCTTGGACTTCTGGCCTGGTATGGCTGCTAATCATAATTTCCTTCTAATAATTATCGAAACAAATAAAGAGACAGAAAATAAGAGAATCATTATCTAATAAATGCCTTTGAAAAGTGAACAAGTACCTTAAGCCACGGACTGATTCTCGATGTGCAGATTTGTTGGCTTTCACATTGTTCATGTTATTTTGCCAATACCTGCAACCAGGATAACATCATTGTTTAGCTCATGAAACCAAAAGGAGAACTTATGAAAAAAATTCCAGGCACACAAATTTACTTTATGGAGCCACCATCATCCCCAGTAACCATCCAGTTCTCATTGTAACTCCATACCATAGATCTAACTGCTTGTTCATGAGCCTGTACATTAGGATATATATTGTCATTCAAATAACTAAAAACAAGAATCTGTAAATTGCATACCTGTAATATCATCTCAAAATTAAATGACTGTCCATTCCATAATGTGAATTCCCCACTTTGAGATCCAGTTATGAGACGTCTCCCACTGGGAGTCCACTGTCAAGATATACAGAAGTCCAAACATGGTACTATGAAGGTCAAAATTTGCAGATGTTTGGCTAAACTTAAAAAATAGTCAAACTAACTTTCAAAAAAATTTGTCACAAACATGTTTTGCTAATTACTTTTTGGTTATATGTATAAATATTATTCGACACAATGATAAGGGTTATTTGCTAAATAAATCACCTAAGTATTTCCAACTTCGACCAAGAAGAATTTTTTTATTATAAAACAAACTTACACACTTATAAGCATTAAGCTTAACCAAACATGCAATCACTACACTCTTAAAAAGCATCCAAGATACAGATATTTAAGTTTCAATGTACAAAAAGACAGAGATCTTAAAACATTAAAGCATATATCTCCAAACTTTTTACTAAATTATCCTGCATATTATAATTCACAAGCACTCTCCCACACAAGTCACTTTGAAATCATGATACAAGCAGGATGGAGCCAAGAATAGGATAGAGTGAGAGGACGACTTAACTGCAGAAAATTTTTGGGTTGAACCATAATCAAATCCTAATGCCATGATAATTTGAAATGAGGAGAAATTATGAAATAATGACACTATATACTAATATATAGTGTTTGTCCTGTAGCCACACAGCCACTTGCTAAAGCAAAATCTAGGACGTGCAAAAAATGACGGGAGGATAAAAATCATGATACTGCATTTCATATCCTTTTACGACACAGCTTCCTAAACAGTCAGATGCCAGAAAAGATTTGAATATTTGAACAAGCAACCCAAAATAATTGCATGCTAGATCATTGTTATCCTAAGAAAAAATCAGTAAACCATGCACATTATGATTACACTATTAATTCATTTTAAGGTTTGACTTTATAACAACGCTGAAGGCTGGAATACTGTGGTTTATAATCTTTGAAAGGTGTATTTATAAAAATGCAATCGGGCGTCTCAGGGCATAAATGGCGTTGAAGAAGAGGAGTCAGTGGGTCCATATTGAGTTGACTTCATACCACATCACTGCCGGGCTGTTGTCAACTCACAGTGGCATTATTGCAATTTTGTAGCATTAGTTGGTTAATTTTGTAACAAGTCTGTATGCCTATAAATAGTGTAGGACGATTCATCGTCAGATAAAATAATTCTCTAATTTGCTTTGTGGTCCGTATTTGGTCTTCAAAACATCAGTTGTTCTTTTATAACAACACACACCAAAAAATGCATCCCGAGATAAGGTTCCAAAAAAGCTTGCTATCCTTGTCACGAAATTTTCTCCTCCATGCCCGCAACACGTTCTCTATACGTCTAGACAACACCCAATCTATATGTTGAGAAGCCAAAATATTGTTCCACAACCAATGAACACCATTACAACCATCATAGTGAATGAACAAGTGGTCATACATCTCCCCATGGTTAATGTCTGTCCCCTCACAACCGTCCACAAAAAAAATGCCACCCATGGAGGCAATTTATGTTGTCTCACCATTTTCCAGGGAAATGAATTCTCCACAGGTCCCAAAAGGAACCTAAAATAAGAGCGAACCGAAAAAATACTATTCTGTGCCAACCTCCATCAGCTACAATCATCCTCTCCTACCCGAATTTGTGCCTCGTACAAATAGGATAAAAACATTGCATAATCATCCAATTTCCAATCTTGCAAGCCCCTCTGAAAGGTAATATTCCAACTGTAACTCTCATTGTGGATGGTTAAAACGTCATTCACCATAGCAGAAGACAACATAATAATGCGATGTAAGGAAACCCCACTTTAAGCAGTCTATCTCCACACCAACAATCATCCTAGAATCTGATATTATTCTCATTCCCCACCGCAAATATCAATCTATCCCGAAAGTCGCTCCATCCTCGTCAAATATACCTCTACAAACTCACCCCGTAAGAACCACGACCCTCACCCGAGCACCAACCCCCCATCACACCATACTTCGCCCCAATAAGTTCTCTCTAGAAGCTCTCCCTCTCCACTCCAAATCGCTACAGTCATTTGCCCAACAGTGCCTAGTTAAACAAAATAAGGCTTCTCAATCCGAGGCCCCCCATCCTCATAGGAGAACAAAAAACTCCCCAATTAACCACATGAAGTTTCCTCTCCTCTCCCAACCCTGCCCAAAGAAATTTCCTTTGAATTCTCTCTAATCTATTTGACACTGCCACAAGGATAGGAAATAGTGACAAGAAATAAGTAGGAATATTTGATAGAGCAGATTTAATGAGAGTAAGACGGCCACCCTTTGAAAGATACATACGCTTCCACCCATCTAACCTCATCTTCACCTTTTCCACAATAGCATTCTGGTGGAGACCCAACCATTGTTCTCAAAAGCCCAGGCTTAAGGGGATTGGAATCCCACACCTTTTAGACTCTAACAATACCCCCACGGTCCAAATCCGACGTCCACGGCGGCCCACTCCAAGATGACCTTCGCATTATCAGCCAGCCCATCCACTTGGCTTCTAATATTCAGCACTTCGCTTGGGTCGCCCCTTCCGGGATTCTAACCCAGGACGTGAGATTGCTCTGATACCAATTGGTGGAAACCCAACCATTGTTCCTAAAAGCCCATGCTTAAGGGGATTGGAATCCCACACCTTTTAGACCCTAACACATTCCAAATATGAATACTTTTAAACCGCGCCCTAAAAGGAAGCCTAAGATATGACATGGGTAACTGTGCGACCCTACAACCTAAAATAACAGCTAGTTCCTCCATGTTAGTGGCCTCCCCTACTGGAATAACTTCATATTTCCCCGATTAATCTTCAATCCAGACACCGCTTCAAAGCCATAGGAGCAACCGACGTAAGTTCCTGAATTGCTCCTCATCTGCGTTACATAAAATCAATGTCATCTGCAAATAACAAATGGGTCACCTGCATTTCACCAACCGTAAATCTCTTAGTCAAATTCTCCCGTCTCGCTTTCTCGAGCATCCTACTGAGAGCCTCCATAATAATAACGAACAACAATGGAGACAATGGATCCCCTTACCTCAAGCCTCTGCTGCTCTGAAAATAACCCCCAGGGATGCTGTTGACTAAAACTGAGAATGAAACAGTAGAGATACAGAACTGAATCCACTTACACCACTTATCCCCAAAACCAAATCGCCTAAGCATATACAAAAGGAACCCCTAGTTCACGTGATTACAAGCCTTTTGAATATCAAGCTTGCATAGCATCCCTGGAATCCCTGGCACAATCTTGTCAATGCATTCATTCGCTATAAGTACAGAATTCAAAATCTGACAACCTTTCACGAAAGCATTCTGAAACTTAGACACCACTTTCCCTAGCACCTCATTGAGTCTATTCACCAAAACTTTCGCAATAATCTTGTACGCCCCACTGACTAAACTGATAGGACAAAAATCCATAATATCAGTAGCTCCCGATTTCTTCGGATCATCAGCACAATAAATGTTGCATTGGAACTTCTCAAAAACCTGCAACACTCAAAAAAGTAAGTAAAAACATAAAAAAATATCTGGTCGTACCACCTCCCAACACGCCTTATAAAATGAGAACGAGAACTCATCTGATCCTGGAGCCTTATCATCATCCATACTAAATACCACCTCCTTAATTTCATCCTTCCCAACCAAACGGCATCCTTCTCCGTAATAGTAGAAAACTCCAATCCCTCCAACTCTGGCATCCACTCAAACAGATCCCGATATAGATTCTGATAGAATCTCACCATGTGGGTCCCAATATCATGTGGATCCTCATAAGTAACCCCATCAACCTCCAACGCTGTGACAAAATTGTTGCGCCTATTAGAATTGGCTACCCTATGGGGAAACTTGGTGCATTTGTCACCCTTTTTCAACCACATGACCCTAGATTTCTGGCGCCAAGTAATCTCGTCCATCTCCACCAATCTCACAAGCTCTTCCCTTAATACTCCACGTCTCTCCTTCTCCTCCCCATCCAACCCTCGACTCTCCTCAAGCTTGTCCGGCTCTTCAATGTCTGAGAGACACTGAACTTTACAAAAGTTCACATTGTCCACCACCTCATTCCATCTCTTAAGATCCCTTTTTACCGCCCTCAACTTCTGATCCAGTACAAAACTGGGAGACCCCCAGAAATCATAAAAGGCTCACCAAGTCCGTACTCGTTCCCCAAAGCCTCATAATTTTAATCACATCTTCTCAAACCTAAAAGGCCTTAATCAACTACCCCTATTATTCCCAGGAAATGATTAGAGTACACCCTCCCCAGTCGCCTCTGAGTAACATCTAAGTACTTGGCCTTCCACTCTCCGCTAACTAAGAACCGGTCTATACGAGAAAGAACAGGTTGGTCCCGAATAGATGACCAAGTAAAGTCTCCCCCACGCATAGACATATCCACCAACACATTCTCTCTAATAAAATCTGTAAATTCCTCCGTAACCCCAGTTAGTCTCCCACCACTCGACCTCTCAGTAGAAAATCGAACCACGTTAAAATCACTCATAATGCACATTGGGAGATTCCAACAAGCTATCATACCAGACAACTCATCCCACAAGCCCGTTCTAGTCTCATCAGAAATAGGTCCAAACTCCTATAAACATCCAATGGAATCCATCCCCCAAATTTCTAAACGGGAGCGATAGCGAGTATGACCCTACACTAACATCCTCCATATAAAAAACTTTAGTATCTCACATGACCAGCATGCCACTCGACCCCCGATGACCCCAAAAACTGATAACCAACATGCTGTCCCCCATAAGCTACCAATCACAGCCCTCGAGATGAACTCCAACTTATTTCTTGCAAACAAACAAGGTCTGCCCTCCATCCCCTTAACAAATTTCAAACCTCTAACATTTTATTTCTTGCAAACAAACAAGGTCTGCCCTCCATCCCCTTAACAAATTTCGAACCTCTAACATTTTCCCAACATCGTTGAGCCCCTCACATTCCAGTTAATAAGTTTTAGGGTCATTTAAACGCACCGTCATCCCTCTCTAGCAATCATTTCCTTGACTCGCCACCCTTAGCATCATAATTTACTGACCATTCGAGCCGCTTAAGTTCGCAAACTTAATTCTTTCTTGCTTTACCTCCTTGTGTACTTGTCCCCTGCCCCCTACTAGCCTCCAATTCCTCAAATAATTGCACGAGTCTACTTTCATATCCATCGCAAGACACGCCAACTAACTTACTGAAATCCTGGATTTTTCGAAGGTCCCAATTTGAAGGTTGGGGTCCAACTTCAATCGCATTCACCTTCATTGTTTCCTCTGCATGACAAAACTCCAATTAGTCATACAAATATCCCTCCGCTTCCTCCACACGTACAACATCATTGTTGGTCCCCCTTATGGCCGCCATTTACCCACAACACCAAAGCTTTTTCAGTCCCTAATTCATTTTCTTTTAGGGACTTAGAGTGCCTTATGTTATACGTATTCCCTATCATAACTGCCGCATTGTGCTCTTTTAGGACTCTCGAAACTGATCCCTCTACCAACACGTGCCATCTTGCTCAACTGAGAGTAATCCATCTGTCAACGAATTTGTGCCCATTGTGTCTAGCGTAGCCGACTCCAAATTCACCATTTTTGGCTCCCCTTCCTTAGACCAGGGGACCACCTTCTCATTTGCTGCGAGCCCAGAAGCTTCCTCATCCGTATCCCATTCCACCACTTCGATCCCATCATCATTCCTAGAATACACTGCTTCAGTTTGTGTCTGATACTTGCAATTGGGCTTAGTCATCCCCTGCTTGTCTTTAGCATGGGCTACATTTGGTGATAACTCCTTAGGAACCAAGCTTGCCATTTGTTTTTCGTTGGCTAGGGACTCATCCCCGCCTACCCCACACTTATGACAACAAAATATCCTAGGGCCCGCCTCAGACCTACATCCTACTAGCCTGATCAAATCATCCAACTCTTCTTTCAACGCGTGGACGCAGACCCTTATTTCAGCACTGTTCAATAAGCCACCAGGTGGACCTTCTGTAAGCGTCTCCATAGGCTTGTTGTAGCGACCCGAAATTTAAAATGCAAATTTTATAACTTCAGTTATGTCGCTACGACGTTTCCGTCAAATTTTAGAATTTATTTTACGTCGGTCGAGTTGTCTAGCAAAACATTTAATATAAGAATTCAAAACGATTTTTAATCTTAAAAATTCAATATTTCCTTATCGGGTCAAATTCTACACCCAACATCTATTTTAAATTATCTAGGTCCAATATTCCTCTCTGGCCCAAGTTTAAGTCCATTATCAGCCCAAAGCAGTTATCTAAATTCTGGAGCATAAGGTTGTAGGGCTCAATAGTGTCAAACCTAAAACTAGTCATCTCCAAAACTCACTCACGGCTGGGCAAAAACCTCACAAGAAATCTAGCATTCAACTAGGTAAATCTCTTCACATTTGAACAATTATTTTTCTTTGATTTCATCATCTTCTAATCCACATTGACACTGCACCAATTTTTCAAATTTCAAGCCGCACATTCTCGAACCAGAAAAATCACTCGACAAAAAAAAATTGTACATGTAACTTCTTCGAAATTAATTTTCAGTTTCTTTGGAATTACATAATCTCTGTTTCATTTCAATACATATTCATAAATAAATAAATAAATAAAAAGAGTAAGAAAATGAAATCTGTGAGTTTAATCTCATATTCCATTCGGTTCAATCGCAACTACAATCCTTGCTCTCTATATATTACTCTTCTTGTGACTGAAATTCTAGGTGCAGAGAACACTCGAAACTCGAGACTTCTAGCAGATTTTCTTGCCAAACGAGACATAACCCAGCCTCTATTCTCCCTCTCTCGCTTGGAACACTATCACACGAGCCACCATTTGCATTAAACTTCCTTTCCCTGGCATCAATTTTGGTTAGAAATCATTAAAATGTAAAACCCATTTGAATATCCTCACACCTAGCAACTCTCTGCGTGAAAAATGGAATTGGGGATGGGACCATGGGGATTTGTTATTAACTATGGGGAATTCATTTTTAAATCCCCAAGTTCGGCCAAAGTTTAAGTTAGTCCCTTATTTAATTTTAACCCTTTCACCACCCCTAAAATTTAAGAAACTTAATTCTTTCTTGCTTTACCTCCTTGTGTACTTGTCCCCTGCCCCCTACTAGCCTCCAATTCCTCAAATAATTGCACGAGTCTACTTTCATATCCATCGCAAGACACGCCAACTAACTTACTGAAATCCTGGATTTTTCGAAGGTCCCAATTTGAAGGTTGGGGTCCAACTTCAATCGCATTCACCTTCATTGTTTCCTCTGCATGACAAAACTCCAATTAGTCATACAAATATCCCTCCGCTTCCTCCACACGTACAACATCATTGTTGGTCCCCCTTATGGCCGCCATTTACCCACAACACCAAAGCTTTTTCAGTCCCTAATTCATTTTCTTTTAGGGACTTAGAGTGCCTTATGTTATACGTATTCCCTATCATAACTGCCGCATTGTGCTCTTTTAGGACTCTCGAAACTGATCCCTCTACCAACACGTGCCATCTTGCTCAACTGAGAGTAATCCATCTGTCAACGAATTTGTGCCCATTGTGTCTAGCGTAGCCGACTCCAAATTCACCATTTTTGGCTCCCCTTCCTTAGACCAGGGGACCACCTTCTCATTTGCTGCGAGCCCAGAAGCTTCCTCATCCGTATCCCATTCCACCACTTCGATCCCATCATCATTCCTAGAATACACTGCTTCAGTTTGTGTCTGATACTTGCAATTGGGCTTAGTCATCCCCTGCTTGTCTTTAGCATGGGCTACATTTGGTGATAACTCCTTAGGAACCAAGCTTGCCATTTGTTTTTCGTTGGCTAGGGACTCATCCCCGCCTACCCCACACTTATGACAACAAAATATCCTAGGGCCCGCCTCAGACCTACATCCTACTAGCCTGATCAAATCATCCAACTCTTCTTTCAACGCGTGGACGCAGACCCTTATTTCAGCACTGTTCAATAAGCCACCAGGTGGACCTTCTGTAAGCGTCTCCATAGGCTTGTTGTAGCGACCCGAAATTTAAAATGCAAATTTTATAACTTCAGTTATGTCGCTACGACGTTTCCGTCAAATTTTAGAATTTATTTTACGTCGGTCGAGTTGTCTAGCAAAACATTTAATATAAGAATTCAAAACGATTTTTAATCTTAAAAATTCAATATTTCCTTATCGGGTCAAATTCTACACCCAACATCTATTTTAAATTATCTAGGTCCAATATTCCTCTCTGGCCCAAGTTTAAGTCCATTATCAGCCCAAA
>CAIGRF010091172.1:45062-57822 GCA_903798235.1 Fraxinus ornus
TGTTTGATATATTGTGTAAAAGTAAACTCGTGTGATATATCAAATTTTCAATGTAGAGATCACATTTGAACACATAATGATGTTTGCTCTTTCTTTCCATGTACATATTGAACTTTAAATTCTGTTTACTGTAATACCCGAACTTCATCCAAGGGCAAAACCATCAAATATCAGTCTTACGAAGGCACAAACAAAAATTTCAAAAATAAAGGAAAACTTAAAATAATCTAACCTGGATATACAAAATGTTTCTCTGATTTTATTATTTGCAAGACACACGACCAGATTCTTACATAGTTATATCACAGAGAGCATAAGAACTTAGATCAAACTCAAGTAGCACACAAAAAGTGAAGAACAGTAGGTGATCCGAACAATACTATTCGTATCCCAAGGAGATAGTGGCCGTAACCCTCGTCCACAGCATTAACATCATCATAAAATCACATTTCTACGTCCTCCATAGGATGCTCATCTTCCCAAAATGCCTTTTTAAACTTTTAATTTCCTTTTGACATGAGGCGCACGCCTCACGCTTCATGAGGCGCGAGGCGTGAGGCGTGCGCCTCAGATGTAGAGGCGTAAGTCTCAAATTTTTGCCTCAGAAATTTCCGCCTTGAGGCACAGTAGGTGCGCCTCACACTGAGGCGCGCCTCAGCAGCGCCTTTTTAAACCATGGGATGACCGTCATTCTCCCTCGCATTATACATCCTTTCATTTCACACTAGCTCCCGTTGATCAACTTTATGCGGTGTCTATAAGTTAGCCGTAACTTCAGCATAAGTCATCCCTTGTCGAATTCTATCATCCAGCATTCAACGTTTAGCCTTATCTTCATCAACAAATGAATCGACAACTGCCTCAAACACCTCGAAACGATGCCCATCCTTCTCCATTCACACTTTCCGGCACCATCACAACTCCCGTGCGACGCCTCTCTCCAGACTGTGCTATCGTCAAGTACTTGCCACGGCTGTTCGCACAATGTTGTGCCAACAAAAGATCTTGAGGACTCGTTAAACTTGGAGATAAAATCCTCCAACTTACTAGCCACTCTCAGCTTATCCACCATATTCACCATCCAAAGCGTACCAAACCTCCCCATATAGATTGCGAACGACATCCTTGAGCCCCACTCTATTATCCTAACAGTACCTGATTCGTTAACAAACACTTCGAATTCCTTCGCCTCAACTCTAAGTCGCCGATTGAATACCAAACCATATGCATCCACCCACTTTTTCCTTTGACTGTGTATAAACGGCACATCTGATGGCAGAATAGGCAGGCTGGGTAATTTGGAAACGCCCAGCTGATTTTCAAAGTTTTCCGGCGGCGCGTGGCCTTCAAGCGCCGACAGGTCCGCCGCCGGAGCGGCATGTGGTCCACGCAATTGTCCCCCCGACGTTGGAATTGTCTTCATAGAATGCCGATCAGGCCCGTCTGTCGGAAGAATGACCGGATCTCAAGTAATCTGAGCTTGGATCCCAAATCGCTCCACTGTTTCCATCTCCCTTCCACCACGATTGCCAACGCCTGGAGTCCCCACAACAACCCAATATGTCGCGCCTCTGAAAGCTGCAGCGGTGCTAGGGTTTCCACATAGGGCCGCCGCATGTATGTGCCTGTATTGGCCGGATCGGCCATAGATATGTGGCGTGAGGCCGATAGGGATGGGTTTGCCGAAGGACGCCTTGTTGCCGTCGCCGGCGTCGACCGGGTTGGGTGGTTGTTGGGTGGTGGGTAGTTGGAGTTTGGAAAGGGGCTGACTGGTATTTCCCATTTTTCTTTGATCGATAATTTACAATAATGAAAAAACTTGCGTCCTAATAAAATGCATTTTAGTTATATAGCAGGCTTAGAAGGACAAGGGCACCGTTGTATTCGGACATTCATTTATCAAAGAAAGATACTCATTAGGTTACCAAACCATACTTTTGATTTTTATGTAGGACGATTCATTGTCATTTAGGGATTCCGTAAATCACTTTGTAAATACCTTCAGATTCATTAGAATCTGTCAAAGAAGACCTCTATCATTTTTGTCTTCTCCAACCAACATCTCTGTGCATTGTTGAGGTTTTTGTTCAGTTTAATTAATGGGATTTGCCTATTGAAAAGCAAAGGGCCGACTGTTTCAAAACAAGGGATCTAGTATCCACAGACTGACAGAGAGGGGGGGCTGGGTGACGGTGTTTGACTGGAATTTGCCAAATGCAATTTGAGAATCTGGGGTTCTGCTGAAATGGAATTGAATAGGTTTTAAGGGTTTGGTTTGGGTTATTGGAATTCTGAAACATTGCTTAATTATGTAGATTTAAAAAAAAAAAAGAAAAGGGCATTTGTATTTGTATAGGGGGCAATGGCTCTGCTAGTAGCTACAAGGAATACAATTGAGTGATAATCAGACAAACCAAAACTCTTCCTTCCATAATTTTTCCTAATGTATCAGCTTTTTTGTTAATATGGAATATCAAAATGATAGTACTGAAATGTTAACTAATCAATTCACCTGATAAAAACTAAACCTGAACAACAAATTTATCAATTTCTTGAGCAAAAATATCTAAACTTGGAAATTAACAATGGACTTTAAGCTTTGAACCAAGAAAACATCACTTGACAATGGAAAAATTGACCAAGAAAATGGCAAAGCAACAATTAAAGCATGTCCGTGCAGCATTTTCGGTGAAAGATTGTTCCCCTACTTTATTGTCATTTTCTAATTTTTGGGTGAAATGCACAACCAATAAGCTAGGTAGCACACGCCACACGGATATCATCTAGTATACATGTCAAACACCCTTGGTGAAGCTACAAATCATCTTTTGTCATAATGCGGTTAAGGAAAACAGCATAAGTCAACCAGCTGCCTCCAAAAATATAAGGAAGCAAAAACTCATTTGCAAATCAAAAGTGAAAAGAAACAGAAATCCTCATAGTTATGAATAAAAAGCAGTACGTAGACAGACAATTGCAGATAAAAACACGGAGGTGCACAAAACTGATAGACACCACCTCATAGGCGTAAATATGATAAGGACGAAATAGTGCACGATGCGAGAGTCTGTGTATGTAGATGCATAGATGGACATCGAACAAGGCAGCCAAAGAGACAGACACAAAGAAGTAAGAAGGACTCTTTGCCTCAACTCACCAAAACTCGATTGATTGAACACCGATTTTTGTTTAATGAAGTATGTACAAACTTCGCAGTAAAACTTGTGGATGGATTATCTAAGTAGGCAACGGAAGGCAACATCTGCATCAATAATCAAAGAGGAGAAAATAGAAGGCAGTCAACAGTAATTTCACGAGTGAGTGGTAGGAAACTTAATCATATCACATCCATTACAGTTCATGGATCAAATGATGTTAGGATGTCCTATATTTATATACAACATAAGAAAGGCACAGTGCTCAAACAATGTTAACTAACATCAACAGCTGCCGCTGGGGTAGGTTGCAGTATTGTCCTATCCCTTGAATCTCGCTGCCACATGCGAACCTGCTAAATAGAGAACTTATCAAAGATAATTGAAGCTGATCGTCAAAAAGATAATTGAAGCTAATTGTGGAACTTCAAAAGAGAATGACAACACATAAGGACCAAATTGCAATTGCAAGTTCCACCTTTTGGGATTGCAAATGGAAGTAGAAATTGAAAAAACAATATTTAAACAATGACGTTTTCACCTTGCAAGAGTTTGAAATATATGACTGTACAGTACATTTAATCGCGGACTCATCTAAAACGTTACATGGGAATTAATTAATTTATTATTTATATATCCAACAAGCCCCCTACCGTCAAAAGCATGACACGTGGAACTTTCTTAAATGGTTGGTGACAAGACTTGAACCCATGACTTTTTTCTACTACGATACCCTACTGGACATAAATGACAGCTTACGATGTCAGAGATGAGATATAATATCTTCAACAAATTATTTCATAAAAATTAAAAACACAATCATATTCCAATGTGGCAGAAACAAATCATATATTCTCAATGGCCCAGGCCAGTAGTTTGTTTTAACTATAAATTGCATAAATCTATTAGACCATGGTATTTGCACTAGGTTATGTTATCAAGAACATCGCCTTATGTTGGACACAGTCTAGAGGTCAAACTAGATTTCTTTAATACCTATACTCCCGAGTCCCACATTTCCCACTAGGTTATGTTATCAAGAACATCGCCTTATGTTGGACACAGTCTAGAGGTCAAACTAGATTTCTTTAATACCTATACTCCCGAGTCCCACAAAAAAAAACAAAGTTTTGGTTATTAACAAGACTATTAGACGAAAAATAGTTTCCACATACAAAATCTGCCTATTTAACAAATAGTCACAACTAGATCACAATCCTCGAAAATGTGATTTCAACAATTACATCGTAAGTTCTTTCGTCTAATTTCAAGAATCAATTTAAAGATACAAGACCTCACTCCCAATAAATTTGGTGTCAACTACATGAATAATTTTTTGCGACTCTGTTCTATTTGGTTCATAATTACGTCAACAAAAGAATTTAATGGCATATACCCTTTACAACTACATCAAGCCATTTTAACTTCATTCTAGCTCTCACTATCCTGGTTCAATTGGGATCACATCGCCCTTGTAAAATGGACTTCTACAGGTGTATGCAATATATCTTTCAATTTTGTTACTTTGTTTAATTTGGATTTTATAAAGATAGTTTATGGTTTATTATAAAGATACTTTTGGAATTGGTAAATATATAGTGAATTATTTTATTGGTTTGTCCCGAGGCTTATGCCTTGCCTTATAGAGGTAAAATGTTGTGGTACTTGATTAAGCCATTTTAAACGTTGGTCTTAAGTATTTTAATACAATTTGTTACCAATAAATATAATTTTTTATTTGAAGAAATGATAGTAGAGTAACAATGTATAAAACACTACAAAAGAGCCTATCTATGCTCTCCGGAAAATCTATCAAGGCAAAGTACAAGTAATTTTCTGGGTCTAAACAGCAATGATTAAAAAACAACATTTTTGGATACAGATGAGAGTTCTTTAATTAACACACTTTGCAAATGCCTTTTTGTATAAACAGGTCAAATAATATGTTTCCCACTGATCTCATTCGTCAAATTGTGAGTTATTGATAAGGTAAAGCAGCATTTCTGCTGCTTGTGCTTCATTACAGTTCATTTGCACATGGTGTTATACCATGCAACTAATGAGATCACTGAACTGAAAATGTCATACAGCATCCATTCGCATATATGACCCAGAAAACAAGTTTATATTGAGGAAATGTCAGACACCAGAATATAACATTCATACAAGATCAAATGTTCATTATCTAGACAATACTTAAGAACGAAATTCCTGTCACTTTTGAGTATTTTAACAAACAACATTAAGCTAATAACTTCAAGAAAACAACAAAATCAAATACAGAATTTAAGTTGCAATAATTTGAAGGCTCTGAAAAGCTATACTGTGTTATGACTGCAAAACTGTTGCAGCAGTCAGCAGATTAGATGATGCCTCTGCAGTAGTTGTTGAATATTGCTATGATAGAAAAGAACAAAACTTTATTTAATAGTCATATTAAACAAAAGCATCTCTTTACCCAAAGGGAAATGTTAAGTGCCCTTCACCGCCAAAAAAAAAATAAATGCCAAGAAGAGAATCCAAAGAGGGAGTACGATTTGCTAAAAACAAGGATCATGAAGAAATAAGGCTTGCTTTAACGTGGCAAGATTGTATCAAAGACAAGACGTTTGAAATTCCACAACAGGAAGGAATATTATGGCAGTTCCAAGATAAGTAGATAACCCACGCCGTGATCAACTGATCAAGCAGCCACCCTAAGGTGCTTCCAGAACTTGCCATAAACACATCTACATCAATGCATCACAAGGATAAAACAGATAATAGTATCATTTATAGCATGCATCACCTGCATACATCGCACAACAGTGCTTGTATAATCAACTGCACGTCTCTGTCCAATTTTTCTCATTCTTTTTGCAGCGAAATTGTCAGTGTGAGCTGCAAAAAGTATAGAACCAAAGAAAGATCTTTAATCCACCACAAGCAAGCCTAACAAAACTCTCAAATGCCTACACGTCAAATTTCTTTGGAACGTCCAAATGCCTAAACATTTGCCGAATCACAGCTCTAATAGTGCTATTGGTAAAGCATGCAGGATAAAAAGTGTGTAATATTCTATTATGTATACCTGAAACTTACGGAGACCTCGAATACTTTTCTTATCAACGAAGCCTAATTGGTTGAAACAAGCATGTGAAATGGTATGGAGTTCCCTCACTCCCCTCCTCCGACTTCCTCTTCCTCTAACGCCTCCACCCCTTCTCTCCCCCTCCTCCCTTTAACATTACATCTGCCATACTTTTAAAACTTAGCAAGACAAGTTACTTCTTTTTACATTTTTTTTTGGCAATCATGCAATTTTTTAAAAGAGTGACACGTGGAAAAATCATTTCCCCCCATATTTTTTTTTTTAACAATTTTGTAAAGTAAAGCACATGCGTAGATTATACTCGTGCAGCTAGTCTCTATCAATTTGGCATGCTCTGGCAAATGAAATTTGCATTCTATTTTCAATCCCGCTCAGTTAAAGGGCAGGGAAAGGTACAAACACAGGGGTGCTTCCGTAATTGTACAACAGTATGTCCACTGAGCAAAATCAAATCAAGAATGTATCCGCAAAAAGCTAAAGGAGCAAAAAAAAATAAAAAAAAAAATCAAAGAATTTGGCTAATTACTGTCGTAGGGAGGTCGAAGGGGGACAAATGGCTGAGCGGAGGAATGGTGCTGATGAAAATCGGGCGGAGGAGGGTTCATATTAGTGGAGGAGGCGGATGGTTGCCGTATTAAATGCGGCAGCGGTGGGCCCGGCGGAGGGTGCGGGCCTCTCGAGAAGTCGCCGCCCATATATGGCTGCTGCTGAAATTGGTGTTGTTGCTGCTGAAATTGGTGTGGATGCGGGTGGTGCGGAAGCGGTGGTAATGGTGGTCCCGTCGACGGGCGTGGAAGTTGGGGATCTCCACCATACATTAAGCTTTGGAGTGCAAAAACGGTGGAAATGGATATAGTGGCGCGTGAGAATGTGAGCAGGAAGGGGATTTCAGGGAGAATTTTTAGTATAGGGTTCTAAGGTTTGGCCTCGTTTGGGGATTGGGATGAGGTAGTCGGATTTGTCACTAGGAGCATGTTTCCCTATTTTAATCCAATTAAAATTGAAAATATAATCATTATTGAATCTAATGCGTCTATAAAAGTCAACAATAATGACTAATTTTTCAATTTTAATCCGATTTTAATTTCTACCAAACACCCCCTGGAACTTTTTGACCTTTTTGTTTACTCGAGTGGGGTTAAAATTAAATTTTGATATTAATTAATGAAATGTGTGACTGAATATTCATGAGTTCATTAAGAGTCCGTTTGGCTGAGATTAAAATCGGATTAAAATTAAAAAATTAGTAGTTATTATTGACTTTTATTAGACGGGTGAGACCTAATAACGGCTATATTTTCAATTTCAATTAAATTTTAATCGGTACCAAATGGGCTATAAATATATGAATAAAATTAATTATTGATTTTAACTTTTATTTTTAGTTTTTAATTTAAATCCTATTTAGAAAAAAAAATATATAAGCAAATGAAAAATGATGAACATTTAAATATTTTAATTTTCATTCCCTTCTCCATCCATGGTGAGACAATGTGCCCCACTGTGATTATACTATTTCCTCCAACTATTTTAAACAAATACATTGGCATATAAGTTGCATATGATGCCTGTTTGGTAGGAATTAAAATTTTAATAAAAATTTATGAAATGTGTGATTGAAAAATTATCCCATAAAATATGATTAAAATTAATTATTAACTTTAATTTAAATTTTAATCTCTATCAAACAGGGATGATGTCTATACTTATTTGATGTACTATTTATATGGACTTAAAAGTTTAAACTCGGTTTTTGCAAGAGTTACTTTTATAATAATATTTATTTTGAGGTGAATGGATACGCTTGAAAACTTAGATTGCATTTTAACTTTCAAGTCTTTGTTTGGTACACATTAAAATTTTCCATCACAACAATAACTTTTCCTTCTTTTTCAACCACACATTTCCCATCAATCTACTATTCCATAATACATTTTTTTCCAAAATAATGTGGCTCAAACACACCCTAAGTATATGTAGTTTTTTAGGGAAACTAATCAAAGGTAAATGTGTATTGCACGTTGTTTTGAAATGCATAGATTAATGATTTTAGCATGCAGTTCGTTTTAATATGATAATAAAATAATTACAAAGTATGACCTTTGCAGTAACTTGCTTTCACATTCAAAGCTAGAATAATTGACATTTCATGAACATTGTCTTCTATAAACTTTCCTTCAATCAGTCAAATCTCCCCCACAAATATAACTTCATTATATTACATCTATACTAAGAGCAAAATTGTTGAATAAATAATTTTATAAAGTTTATCTTCTTTTTATTTCATTAACAAAATTTGTCTGCTTTTATGGATGATGTTTACCCACTTTCTAGGAGAATCACTTCATGTTTCTTCGTTGTTTTTTCACTTGGCCTCTTAATATTGATGTCGAATGCAGGCTTTACTTTGAATACCAATCCTATAATATCTGAAAGCAAAGAGAAAAAAATTAAACAAAAAATAATTCGTTAGCCAATGAACAACGTTATCAATTTCTACACCAATGCTTTTACTAATGTCATGTGGAGGTTTTTTTTTTTTTTTTTTTCATTTCATTAAATAGCTATTATTAAAAAAGGTCTTGATTATAAAATGTGGGAAGAGTTTTTTGAATTTTTGAATAATACTTGTTGACATTTCCATTTTGTATAATGCAAGATTTTCCCTTTTCAATTACAGCATCAAATTTTTGAATTGCATCATTGAATAGCATGGCTTGAATTTTATATCTCTATAGAGAAATCAAATACTATGTTACCTCTAATATTCAAAATTGAATAAACTCAAACATGAATATACCACATAATCTACACTCCATTACCATCAAAACTAAATTCAAAAAATCCAGCATATCATAAATATTCGGATCATATCATGAGCAAAGATTCATTCACCATAACCTAAGTCATAAGATAGTAGGATAAAAGATTTTTCCTTTTTTTCCTTCCCGTGATCTCCGCACCATCTAAAATTTCACCATCAATTTTATTGTACAAATATAAAAGTCTAAAATCCTCCTCCCCATATCATCCAAACTTCTAAGAACTAACAAAATGACATACTAAAAGTAACAATTAGAAGATTTCAGACCATAAATAGTTATAAGTAACAAATTAACATATAAGTATCTTATTCAGTGGCGATTTACACATTAAAATTGAATTAGACAATAAAGATAGCACATCGACCAACAAATCAAAATGGTGAAAGTATGAGGAAAATATTATAAATAACCGTGTTCCACAATAACCTGCTTTACATAAGCCTTTTGACATTGATAAATGAAATAATAGTGCAAGTTCAACATCTTTGATGTTAACTAAATTATAATTAAATACTATTAATTAAGTATGGATTCAGAATGATTAAATATATTAGAACCTAAGTCATCAGATTAGTAAAATAAAAGTTTTTTCTCCCTCCTCTGATCTCTGCACCATCTCAAATTATCACTATCAATTTTAGTGTACAAATATAAAAGTCAAAAACAGAAAATCATATAACATAAATTAAAGCATTCATGATAAAGCAAAACATTAAAGACAAATATGAGATCGACAGATTGTTAATTTAGACGAATGATTAAAGAAAAAGTACTCTCACAAATTTTAATCAAAAAACCATCTCAATTCTCACAAAACTAACAAGTTACTTAATAACTTATCTTAATTAAAATTTCAACAAGTTCTTAAATTCCTAAAAAATTATGAAAACGTATACTAAGAATTTATAAATAAATAGAGACCTTCTATGTAGGACTATGCATAGTTTCATGCCAAGCAATTTTGATTCTTGCAGAGCTTATAAAGGATGATTGGAAAAGGACAAAGTAAAATTTCAAAAATGTCAAATGCTTTATGCTTAAATACCTTATTATTAGTAGACACTATTCAAATAATTGTTCTGAGTTGACACAAATTAGTTATATCGACTTGAATGTATAGATAACGCGTTTTAGCACGCGTCATGGGTGATCAATGGGAAAACTTGTTGACCATTCGTCTCCTTCCTTGGACTGTAAATAAAAGTAATACGACTTTTTAATCCAGATTTTACAAACACGTATAGATATGTAGGACATGAAATATTTATGCCATGTGAGTATTTGGACATTGAAGATGAATTCAAAATTATTAAATATAAGGGTCATTGTAGTAGATGTATTACCCCCTGTCAATTATAATGAGCTTTAAAAGATCAAATTTTTCATTATTGTTGGAATAAGATTCGAACAAACCTTTTCAAACAAGAGTCACTTTAATCGACCATTCATTTTTATACGCTTTGATTCCATGATGTGGGAGAGCTAAATATTTGATGCTTGAAATGTAACAACAAAAATTTTGTGGGAACAATTTAAATAGTTGAGAGATGAATTCATTTTAAATCTAAAACTCGTAAGAACAATCAAATAAATTCATGAATATGAAATTTAATTAATTTGAAGCTATGTATGTAGAAATAGAATAATTTCTATACATTTAGCAGAGAGTGTGTATGTGACTTTGGTTACGCCTTCTACCAAAAACATAACGGCACCACTCTTCAAGTAGATGATGGTTGAGAAGAACTTATTCGCTTCTGAAACCCGAAGGCCAATTACTTGCATCATAGCTGATGGGTCCCTGCCATTTGCCGATGATTTTGCTGAAGAGAAAGGGATTCCCCTCATATATTTTAATACTATTAGTGCTTATATAAAGTGTACAAGGAATAGACCCCAAAATTTATAAAGTATAAATAAATATTAATTATTATTATGCATGCATGTGAATAAATATACAAAGTATAAATAAATGTTAATTATTATTATACATGCATGTGAATAAATAATTTAATTGTAATAGGACATGTAGGTAGTAGTAGGGTTCTAATGGTCTAAAAATTGATTCTCATTTCATGTGATATTTAGATATATTATAGATGAGTTTTGAAATAGTGATTTTTTAAATATGTATCATTAGTTACTATTTTAATTTAAATTGAAACTATGCTCATTTAAAACTTTATAGTAGATAATAGTCTTTGTGAGACGATATTCGGACTTAATAAATCCACTTTATTACTTGTCACGATCCGTACACTTGCGAAATTTCACGAACAAGNTTGCAGAAGTGTTTCCCGCCATCACTAATGATTGCCCTTGGTGTTCCAAATCGACTGAAAATGTTTTTCTTCAAGAAATTTATGACTATCTGAGAATCATTTGTTTGTGTGGCACTTGCTTCAACCCACTTAGATACATAATCCACTGCCACCAAGATGTATTGACATGAATAAGAGGACGGGAATGGACCCATAAAATCTATACCCCAAACATCAAAAGTTCTACTTCAAGTATGGAGTTTAGAGGCATCTCATTTCTCCGAGAGATGTTCTCAGTTCTTTGACACCGATCACATGTCTTAACTATGCTATGTGCATCTCTAAATAGAGTTGGTCAATAGAAACCAGACTGGAGTACCTTAGCAACTGTTTTCGTTCCTCCAAAATGCCCTCCATATGGTGACGAGTGATATTGCCTTAAGATTTCAACCATTTTTACTTCAAGAACACACATTCTAATGATTTAATCTGGACTACGCCTGTATAGATATGGATCTTCCCAAAAATAGTATTTCAAATTTGAAAAGAATTTCTTCCTCTGTTGTGGGTGGTGTCAGGAGGTAAAATGTTTCTAGCGAGGTAGTTGACTATATCTGCATACCATGGGACCTTAAGTAGAGTGAGTAACTGTTCATCTGGAAAGAATTCGTTGATTTGATCATCCACTTGTTGGTATGATCTTTTCCAATCTAGATAGGAGATCGCCCACTACATTTTCTGTTCCCTTCTTGTCCCGAATTTCTAAGTCAAATTCTTGTAAAAGTAATACCTATTTGATAAGTCCAGGCTTAGCGTCTTTCTTGGATAGTAGATGTCTAATGGTTGTATGATCAGTGTAAACTATGACTTTCGACCCATAAGATATGATAGAAATTTGTCAAATGCAAACACCATTGGAAGCAGATCTTTTTCAGTAGTGGCATAGTTAATTTGAGCATCGTTGAGGGTTTGACTGGCATAGTAGATCACATGAAATATCTTATTTATTCTCTAACCCAGTACTGCTCCAGCTGTAAAATCACTTGCATCACACATGAGTTCAAAAGGTAAATCCCAATTTGGTGCTACAATGATATGTGCAGTTACCAACTTTTCCTTAAGTGTGTTGAATGCTATCAAACATTCCCCAGTAAATTTAAATTTGACATCTTTCTCTAGTAGATTACATAATGGTTTAGAAATCCTTGATAAAACTTCTGTAGAATCCTGCATGACCTAGGAAACTTCTGATTCTCTTTACTGAAGTAGGTGGATACAGTTTTTCAATTACTTGAGTTTTTGCCTTGTCAACCTCAATACCTTTATCTGATACTCGATGACCCAATACAATACCCTCCTGAACCATGAAGTGATACTTCTCCCAATTTAATACAAGATTTCTTTCTTCACACCTTTGTAGAACTAAGG
>CAIGRF010091223.1:0-10657 GCA_903798235.1 Fraxinus ornus
AACAAGGAATTCCGTTAGTTTTTCTGTTAAATCAAGAAATTCTGTTTTATAGCCACTTTTTATATATAGAAAGAAATTTAGATAGAAGTTAGAACCTCCAAATTTTGACTTAGCCTCCCAATTTATAAATGAATTATAATTTTAGCCAAAATTAAATATTCGTTTTAATCTCACACCCATAATCATTATTCATCGTTATTCATAATTTTGTGTCCATATTTGATGTAGATCAAAATTATATTTTTAAGTAAATTTTGATAGAAGTTGATAAACATGTTGTTAATATTAATAGTAAATTTTGACTTGAAATTTTAATCTATTTTTTATTATTTAAATCAAACGTGGGCTTAGATATCAATCCATCAAGTATTCCTTAAATAGTCAGGTGCGCTTTTCTATTTTAAAAGATTCCACTGATCATCTTAGAATTCTTCTTGAAAGAGACATTTATTTATATTTAAATTTTGATACGGGCGATAATAAAGGGGTCATTCTTTGAAGGAAACAAATTTCCCTTGATAGCGAGGAAGTTAGCGGTGTGAACGACTGGGCCGGCAAATTCAGTTGCCATGCATTAAGATCTACCATTGACGAATGCCTTCCAATGCACATGGTGCTGCACCCTCCCCCCTTTTTTGTTTTGTTGATGTAGTCGTGAGTGCACACTGGATATATCTTGCTTCATGTGCATTAGTTCGCAAACCACACATGAGAGATAAAACGTATTAGGCAAGTTCGGTGCGACGGACTCGACCGATAAAGTGTTGGTAAGGGATTATAACTCGTGACTTTCGGTCTCCGCGTTCACTTGCTCCACCAACTCGACCACTCCCGAAGGGGTACACCATCTCTTTTATTTGCATGTAAAGTGGATTCATTTTGCGGATTTATTAGGTGAGCACTAGATGGATTTTATCCTTGTTTCAAAGTTGTATACGAATTTAATTTTGTATCAAAATTATATATAAATTTACGATTTACCAGCTCGTTATGTTGAATGAAAAATACAATTTCAGTAAACAAAAATGACGAGTTACTGGTGGATCAAGCTGAATCGAGTCTAATAGTCCACAAGTCGAGCGACTGGCTTGACTCGACACATTTAACCCGTTCGATTGACACTAGCTATGATTTGTAGAAGAGTTTGTGTTTCATGATACATTCAAAGACCTCTATGGAGTTTGAAGTCCAAAGTAGAACCACTTTAAGCTTGTATTCTACCAATTTCATGGAAAATGAATTCTTATGGGGTACTTGCATTTTTATTTTCCAACTTACATGAAATTGGAAAGCTTTTCCACATTTGCCAATCAAATGGATCCTTATTAAAAAAAAAATATATATTTTGCAAGGAAAAAAGTAATTAAGCTGGTCCAAGTTAGCCTTCCCCTGAACCTGCCCCGATCGTGGATGGTATAATGTTGGAGAACAAATTCAATGTTGCACGAAAAATTAACAATTACTAGTGATTTTAATTTCATAATGTGAGTTACAACCTACACTTAAAAGTAAGGATGATTCAGGAAATCGTCAATAAAAGATAAATAAAGAGCCTTACGAGGTATAACTCGAATTTTTCACATTGAGAGGTAAAGGAGTAAGACCTTTTAAGAAATTAAGGGCACCTTCTCTTTACCATTTTCAAACCGTTTTCTGTTTTCGATTTTTCAAAATAGTGAAAACACGTTCTCTTTTCTATTTTCAAAAATATGTTTTTAAAAACAAATTAAAAATTTACAAAGAAAACCCTTTGTTTCGTTTCGAGTGTTTTCAATTATAATAAATTCAAAATTTTCAAAACGCGTTTTGGATGTTTTCAAAACAAATTTTTAAAATGTCAAAAAGAACGCATTTTTAACAATCTCAAAATGGACACTCAAAACATAAAGAGAACAACCACTAAGTGCTTGCTTAGTTTTGATTCTCTAAATCTTTTTATTTATTTGTTTTTTTTTCCGAATATGTGGTTAAAAAAATAAGAAAAAAATTATAACAAATTGTGAAAAATAATTTTTATTTAGAATGAGTGGTTGAAGAGTATGGAAGAAAGTTGACTACCAAAGAATCAAAATCAAACAAGGGCTAAATTTTTTATTTTTTCTTATTGGAATATAAATAAGGGTGACGACCTATTTAGAAAAAGTGATTGAACGTAATCCGTAAATCATGGAAGTTGAGGTCACTTATATCTCGGGACTCTGTAATATACTTTTAAAAAATATATATTGAATGCGTACTTTAATTTTTTTACCACCAGCCAACTAACGACTCATCTTACTCGTGACACACAACATCATATCACGTGATACGCATATACGTTACATAATTACCTTTACATCCTCACAATTCCATTGACCGATGCCAAATTCCAAATAAGTCATAGCTAACATTTAAAATTTTCTTTTATAATTTTAATTAATTTTTTCCACTTTAAATCTTTCTTTATAACTTTAATTTATTTTTTCCTGTTTATTCTTTAATTGTTAGTTACACAAATCCATCTGTATTTTCTCAATTGGCAAAAGTAATGATGAAGAAAATAGCCCCAAACCGAAATTAATAATTATTCCTTAAAATATAAAAAAAATTAATGCTTCTACCTGTAAATAGAATCAGTAAATATTTATTACACATAAATGCACAATAGCTTTTATTCTTTACAGAATGGTACCAATAACTTTTATTCTTTTTATAGAGCTTACTGTACTAGTCACATTTTTTCTATTAGGAAATTTGGAAACATTCGGTTCCCTCTTTACTCTGTAATGTAGGAAATTAAGCCTACGTTAAGCTCATTATTTCTAGGTGTGTACGAATAGCTCGGCCACGGAATAATTTTGATTTAATTATTTTTTATCCACAAATTTTATATGATGAACAAATACTACTCATTTTTTCATTGTCTGACAATTTAATGTATCAAAAATGTAAAATTACTCACAAAAGTAGGGGCGATATGGTAAATTGGTAAAATTTGGATTCGGACAAGAAATAGAGAGACAGCCAGGTAATCGTATCACTGTCCAAACGAAAGGCTTTAATTCCCAAATACTCAAATCAAAATGCAGATTGGGATGTAAGAAGTAGACAAGCTCGCGGTGTCTTCAAGTGTCGTGCATGCATTTCATTTTATGCACCTGTTTCCTTTGCATGCACACACGCTTTCTCTCTCTACTCCACCTCCCTCTTTCTCTCTACATATACATATCTATTTGTACACTCATATCTATATCGCTGCAGCATCCTCTGTTTAATTCTTATTTTAATTTTAAACTCTGCCAAAAGTAGAGCCACCGACCACTGCCCGCCGCCGCCGTTGTTTTTGCCCCTTCCAGATTCACTCCACCGACCGCTTCCCGTTGGTTTTGAGACTGACTTATGGGGACGTCATGTTGCATAGATTTGAACAAGGTTGAGTTTTTTTCGATGTTAATCGCTTTGGGATGTGGAATTAATTTTGTTTTTTTTGGTGGAATTGAAATTTTGATGAAAAAACTTGATCTGGGTTCTTATAATAAGATTTCTTTGATGTGGTTTTAGGGTTTTGATTTTGATTTTCTGTTGAAGGTTTTACAGTGATTTTGAGTAGAAAGATTGAATTTTACGAGAAATGGGGTCAAAGATTTGCATGAATGAGATGTGCCGTACAACGTCGTCGTCTGAATGGAAGAAAGGTTGGGGCTTGAAATCAGGTGGATTCGCTACTCTTTGTTACAGCTGCGGGTAATTTCTGGATTCCAATCTTAACCCTTGTTTGATCAAAATTTTGTTGATTACTTCTATATAATTGATTTCATTTTGTGAAGGGCAGTTCGGGGATGTGCAATTTGATCCCAAAAATAACGCACATCAGGAGATTTTTTGTTTTATCACGGACAATTTTATGTTTCCCAAAATGTGTTTTTTCTATATTTAGGATTTTGTTTTGTTTTCTGCTTCAAATTTAGCAATTCTCAAATTTTTATCTTTTCCTTCATTTTATTTTTTATTTTTTGTTAAAGCTTTAATTTTATGAAGGATCTTGATAAATTAGTGGCCCATTTTGGTTAATCAGCTGAATCAAGATTTTTAGACATGGGACAACATAAGTTAAAAGGTTCAAATCTGTAGATGCCTTTCATACAATTATATTAATCTATGGGGTCTTGTTCGAATTTTAGGTTTTTAGTTCATACATATCCATGTTATTTCCTAATTGAGGTTGTTTCTATGGTTAGCCAGGACGGTTCTAGTACCATAATCTTCAAGTCTAACCCTGGCCATGTTGTACATCTTTCTCTATTTCCTTTAAATTTGTGTTCTTTTTGAAAGAAATGCAACAAATATCATGTTTAAGCTTCAGTAGTATATTCTTTTACTTAGTTTCAAAAGAACCATTCACTAAGGATTTAAGAACGAAAGCAAATATTAAAAGAAAGAACTAACGCAACTCTATGGATTTGATGTGGTTCAGATTGATCTAACTGTAAGTGGAATAAGAATCATTCAGCTGATTGCTCTTACCCTTCCTTATTAGAGAGCGCTCCTGTTAGGGAGTTGGGCTTATTTATTGTTTTCCTGGGAAAGGGGGATCTCTTTCCTACCAAGACACGCAAACTCACATTGTGTCCTAGATCACATTCTGTGGAATAACAATCATTTGGCCAATTGCTCTTATCCTTCCTTACCAGAGAGGTCCCCCCTTAGGGAGTGGGACTTATTTATTGTATATTGTAAAAGGGGATCTCTTTTCTACCAATACACGCAAACTCTCATTATGTTCCAGATCACATTTCGTGAACCGAAAGTGGAAGAGTGTTTTTCAACAATTCTTGTTTGCCTACCTAGAAGTTTTTCCCTCTCAACGGGCTGAAATTGATTAGAGCTCTTGAAATGTCCATTAAGATTCTTGTAAGGGGCTTAATGGGATCATTCATGCTACATGTACACTTTTCTTTACATTCTTTCTCGTGGCAATAGCTACACTCTTGATTTTAAACCCATCCATTACATCACTGCACATATTTCCTCCACATAGGGGGGAATGTCAACCATGTTGTAAGGGAGGATGTACATATAGCATTATTGTAATGGACTAAGTGGATAACAGCTCGGTTTTCATCTTCAACCTCCATTTGTACATCTTCAAGATCCAAAATGATCTTTTTTAAGTCATCAATATGTTCTAGAATGTTCTACACATGCTGTATCTGAAATGAATGCAGTCTCCTTTTCAAGACTAGTCAGTTTACCAATGATGTGGTCATGTATGATTGCTCCAATTTGTTCCAGATTTCAGTTTGTATTCTTCTCCTTAAATATTTCTCTGAGGACTCAGCCTACCAAGACTCAAGATATTGCGTTGAAAGCCTTGTCCACAACATCCTTCTTCTTCGGGACCCTGATGTACAAGAAGGGCCCTCATTTTCAACCTCCAAAATCAAAAATAATTCTTTGTTCGTTAACTTTTCAAAATCAAAAATTGCAGAACCTAATTCTGTGAATCTTCTACCAAAGCTCTGATACCAATTTGTAGTGAAATTGACATGGAAGTGAAGAAATGTAACTCAAGATTGAAGAAAGAAGGCAAGTACTAAAAGCAAGAAACACAAATTTGACGTGGTTCAGATCCTTTTGATCCTGTATCCATTGGCAAACAAAATGTTGTTAGTCAAGAAGAATTACTCATGAGAGGGTGAAAGTGTAGAGAGGGGAAAAAGGGAAATGGCATTGGTGTCTGCTTGTAACAGTGTCCTCTGCTCTTTCTCTCACTCCTGATGAAAGCGCTTATTTGTAGACTATAACATGAGGGAGTACTTCAAGCGCCCACACAATGGATGCCTTTTGCCACAACCATCACCTTTGGGGCCCTCCTGTGGCCGCCGCTGTCTTCAATAATGGAAAGTCTTAGATCATCATAGCCAAGCAACTGGTTGTGGCTACTCCCTCTATGCACCTAGACTGATGAGTGTCATGAAAATTGACAGCACTTAGATCATTTAATATATTATTTTCTTTACATGGGGAGTTTGTGACAGAACAGGGGAAGATGAAGAAATTGAGAAGAGGGAGAAGAATGTTACATCTTTCCCTCAAGAAGATAGGTGAATGAAAGTCAATACATATAAGTGGAAAGCGTGACTGCTTTTACATTAAAATACAAACGTGTAAAAAAATGTTCTGTCTGCTGAGTTTGGAAATAATAAAGCTGTTACAAAAAGAAAAAGAAAAAATATACTCAAGAGAGTTTTGCCATTATTCCTGTTCGTCTACCCATAACTTTCTCTCTCCCTCATTGACTCAATTGGTCATGGCTAACCCACATATTTTGTTCTAGGAAAAAAAAGAAAAAAACAATCAGTTTCGTAACAAGATGGGACGATCCTATATTCTTACAGGACCCTCCTTTTATAGACTTCTAACTAGAAATATCAAGAATATTCCCAACTAATCCAACTAACCCCTGTTTTCTTGATTTTCCAAGTGTTGAGCTCGAATTGGTTAAATTCAAAGCTAACTTGCCACACTAGTCTTCTATGGCAAATCATAGAATTAATTCTCCACAGAGAGGAAAAATATCAACTTTGAAGGTGCATTATGGAATCTAATTATTCTATGTTAAGTAGAACTGGGACGGTATACATTAACATATCCTTTTAGTCACAATAGGGATAAGAATGATTGTGACTTCATAACTGAAGATTGTATTTTCTCATAAAGGTGATTTTATATGTGTAGGTTCGATACATCTTTTAAAAAAATATTGGGGTTTGAATATCAATAGGGACTTAAAGATTGTAATGCATAAAATTGAAGTAGAATGAAGCGTCTAGAGTATTTATGTGACTAGAAGATACTTATCTAGTTAAAAGGATAATATTTATAGAATTATTAGGCCAATTATGCTTTATCTTATTAAGTTTGGGCCTTCAAAATTTCATAAACAATGTAGAAGAAAAGAAATGTGAACATGTATTCATGGCCATACTAAGTAAATAAAATAAGAAATCATGATATACGCTAAAAAGTCGAGGTAGTACTAATCAAAGATAAATTAAGAGAAGAAAGATGAAGAGAAGGAGTGAGATTAGAAATCAATTTATTATGTCTTCTAGCTTTGACCCATGGGAAGGCATAATTTGGTGTTTTACGTTTATCTGAAGTATAGAAGTATAACAAAGAGGACCTCAAAGAAAAGGAATTGAAGTTTCATTTCTTAGTTGATATTTTGTCTTATGCAAAATTATCTTGAACATCATTTTTCCCAATGTTTTTCTTGTTACTTGATGTCGGTAAGTCGGTTTCAGATCTGCTTATGAGAATTCAGTTTTTTGCGAATCATTCCACCAAGAGGAATCTGGTTGGAGGGAATGCAGAGTCTGTAGGAAGGTAATAATAGTTAGACGTGCACATCTATTGTTATATCATTTTTTTTTTATTCTTTTGCATTTTCTAACTTATTGAAATTTGTTGGCAGCGCATCCACTGTGGATGCATTGCTTCAAGATTTTTACATGAATACATGGATTTTGGAGGTATAGGGTGCATAAATTGCACAAAGCACATGGAAATTAATTTAATGCAATCAACACAGGTATTTTTGGTTATTGCAAAATGCTCTGTATTGTGATGAGAATCTTGAACAGCTTATGTTTTGATTATTTTGCATATTACTGGCTCATTATGTATGTTAGCTTGGAGGTTATATATTATATTAAGCAAGTAGGTATTCTTTACGTCTAGCACATTTGGTTCTTAAAACTTTCCAAAATTTCTCCTGTAGATCCCTGCTGATGTCGCTCCAAATGGCACCTTTGTTACAAACGGTATTGGAAATGTTCATCCTATGGCTGTTGAGAATAGAATTAATGATGAAAATTTTAGTATGGAGAGGCTACTGCAGTTGACAAAGACCATAGGGGTCGATGAGCCCGGACGACCCTTTCAGTCTCAGAAACGAGAGAGCGTGGAAAGGAACAGACACTTTTTGAATCTCAACCAACGATCAGCCGAGTCATCTTCCTTTATCAAAACAGACAATAGCAGGCCAAAACAAGGGCTTAAGGATGCTCATGAATCTCTTGCACAGCCACATCCAAACTTCTCTTTGAGTTCACCTTTAGGTAGTAAAAGCTCTGTTTTGCCTTTTCCTGCTGGAATCGCTGAAGGAAGCGAACAGAGCAAAGGCTCGTCTGAGCAGGGACAGAGGTCACGAAATATTTTGCCGAAGCCCCCTGTATCAGGCTCTGAGCAAAACAAAGGAACTGCTCGCGTAGCAAGGCCACCCGCCGAAGGACGGGGGCGGAGTCAGTTGCTTCCTCGATACTGGCCGAGGATTACAGAGCAAGAGTTGCAGCAATTGTCTGGAGAGTATCCATACTAATTTCTTCTCCATTATCACCATGCTCTCCTTTGGTTACAATATAAATGTTTTCAATTTGATGTTGACTAGTAGATTTTGTTATTTTCTAACTCCTATTTGCCTTAACTGTGATCTTCTAGTTTGAAATCTACTATCATACCATTGTTCGAAAAGGTTCTGAGCGCTAGTGATGCTGGACGAATTGGTCGTTTGGTTCTGCCCAAAGCATGTGCTGAAGTAAGTTTCATTTTTGCCTCTGAAATGTCCTGCAAAAGCATGCCATTCTAAACTTCGCAAGATACCCACTTTTTATTTTTGCTTTTCTACTCTTATTTTATGTTTTAAACTAGCATGTTTTGTAGGCATACTTTCCTTCTATTAATCAGTCAGAAGGTATACCAATTAGGATTCAGGACATAAAGGGGAACGAGTGGACATTTCAATTCCGGTTTTGGCCCAATAATAACAGCCGAATGTACGTTTTGGAGGGGGTAACCCCTTGCATCCAAAGTTTGCAAGTACAAGCTGGTGACACAGGTATCCTCTATTAACTTAGGACATTTTGGAGGTCTAATCTATTGTAATGAACTGTGTCTTTTATAATGCCGAACCTGAAACTACTGCTTGTTTTCTTCATTTAGTTTTTGTGGTTTCATAACTGCTGCTTATGGTGTTTTCCTCACTACAAACCCACAGACTCGATTGTAAATTTTTCTTGCTTCTGACTGAAGTCAATGATAATTGTTTATCTGTAGCAAAGCTTCCTTGTACTATTTTTGTAACATTTCACTTTTTTTCCTTTACCTCTGGGTCACAAGAAGTGGTTGTTTGAGACAGAATTACATCATCCATATTTTGATGTAAACAATTATTTTTGGTTGGAATATTTTAATCTTGAGCATTTGGTTTGATGCTTATATGTGCTTGTAAGTATTCTAGATAATCTGCTAAGTCTCTCATTTTGTATGTTCTGTAACCATTTGATGGAACCTAATGCCTTTCTTAACATGCATGTATTTTTCTTTTGGTAGTCACATTTAGCCGGAGAGATCCCGGGGGTCAGCTTGTTATAGGTTGTCGGAAAGCTACCACAACTTCTGATATGCAGGTAGTTAGCTCAGTCATTAGTTTGTTAGTTGTTTCTGTTTTTCATTTTCTATTTTATTAGTTGTGTTAAATAGCTTATGCATATTTGACACACTATCAAGTAGGATTCCCAAAGACCTGCCATTCCACCCGGTGGTTCTCCTGGAGAAACGTCAGTTTCTGGTCATGCTGATAACCTGCTTCCAGTAAGTTTCTCCCTTGCTATCATTCGGGTTTAGTGCTTTTATCTTTTTGACATTTAATGCTAATTGAGATGCCTTGATTTTCCAAAACTTGGTAGAATGGAGGCAGAACAAGTGATGATTCTATGAAGCAACCTACGCCGNAACAAGTGATGATTCTATGAAGCATCCTACGCCGATTTTAGAGACGAAGAAGATGAAAAACATAAAAAATAAGAGGCTTCTCATGCATAGTGATGATGCTATGGAGCTTAGAGTCACCTGGGAAGAAGCGCAGGGGTTGTTCCGTCCATCTCCATCTTCCGAACCTACCGTTGTCATGATTGAGGATCATGCATTTGAAGAATTTGAGGTAAATAAAGTTTCATTTAGAAATCTTTTCTTTTCTTATTTGATATCTGGTTGTAGTTCTTATTTCTTTAAAATCTGCTTAATGCTACTCTTGGGTATGCAGAGATTTTAATATTGAAGTCCAACATAATTTTTAAGGTGCTTTAATTGGTAACTCTATTCTTGTTATTTAGGAACCACCAATTTTCGGAAAGAGGACATTTTTTACGTCTCGGATTTCCGGGTAAGGATCAATGTAACCTTATTGATGAAGTAACTAATTGTCCATTTTTTATTTTCTACAACCAACTATATGTTAGATGGTAATATGCTGTATAGATCTGAAAATATTTACCCTTTGCAGGGAGCAGGAACAATTGGCTCAATGTGACAGTTGCTCAAAATGGCGAAGGTTGCCTTTGCATGCTCTTCTTTCTGCAAAGTGGACATGTTCGGAGAATATATGGGACTCAAACAGGTCCGCTTAAAATTTTATTCTTCGCATTAACATTTAATAAAATGAAGATTTTATTAAATGATGCTACGTTTTTCAAGGAATAGCTGTAAATTTTTGCTAGCAATATAACTGGTGAAGTGCCAGAATAATTGAGCTCAAAATACAGGTCTACCGTCCACAACCTTATGCACAACTTGTTCGAAGAAAGAAACTCATGATAAATTAAACATGTAAACTTAT
>CAIGRF010091245.1:0-11009 GCA_903798235.1 Fraxinus ornus
ATGTAAATGGCATATTTGGTATGTTAGACTGGACGATATTATATGAGATTAACTACGGAAGGAAACAAAACAAAAAAAAGGCTAAAATCATGTATATATTATCTTTCTAAGGCTTGTTTATGTGGTTAAGTATTCTTAGTGTACTCAACATGAAAGAGTTGTTGATGGTTCTGTGGAAGCTAATCGTGGAGAGGGAATGCTAGATTTTTTATGGCATTTACCTAGTAGAAGAATTGTCAGCAACAACAAATTATTGTCCATCGATGGCTCTACAGTTTTTGTATGTTGAGACATGATGCGAAGCACCAGAATCAATCACCCGACTGACATCATGACCGACTGACATCGTGACTTACATCCATGATGTCAGTCTGGTTAGGCACTCGTTCTACACAACACGTGATGGTCTTGTATCTGATCCCAATTATTGGGGCTAGTTTTTGAAGTGGACCCATATTCGGGTGTTTAACAGTTAAGTGCATGGTTGGTATAGAATACTGAATAAGATTTGACAATATTTAATAAGATTTAAAAGTACCAGGATTGCTTACCAAACTAAGTAGATAGATTGTAGTTTTGATAGGTTGTAAATGTTTGATACGTGAACAATGTATTAGATAAGATTAAGAAATATTAGTACATGAGTTAATCATCTCATTCAATTCAATATATTAAATATATCAGCATAAATAGGTATATAACCAACCCAATTTGAAGGAGCTGGAAAAAGAATCGCGGCAAAAGTGGCAAATAAGTCTAGGGCCCCGTTCGGTAGAGATTAAAATCCAATTAAAATAGAAAACATAGTCGTTATTAGGTCCCACTCGTCTAATAAAAGTCAACAATAAAGATTAATTTTTCAATTTTAATCTCTACCGAACGGACCTAGATTCGAACTTAGATGTTATTTGACACAATGAAATAGCGAAACACAGATTGTGTCGATCCTAAATTTGAACCATTAGCTAAATAAATATTTCAAAGGACTGAATTATTCTGCTGAAAATGAGTTAACAAATCTTGTCAAATAAGAGACATATCACGTATGTGAAAGAAAAGATAGCAAAAGGTGAAACCTAAAATTCTAGTCCAAATTCATTGAACCTTCCAACAGTGGTATTCTATTTGCATTATCATAAATAAGGCAGTCAAGTTACATAATCAAGGATTCAAGGGCAAATAAATAAAATGGAAAAATTACACATTTAGTATCTAATCTTTAGCGCTAAACTCCTTTTTCATCTCCAACCTTTAAAATCACACTTCAATAAATAAAAGATGGAAATAACAATGGCGTAACAATGTTGCCCATTAAAAATTCACCATGTGTGTTGTACGTGAGGCTTGTAGTTTCCTGCTACAGAAAATCAATGAGATAATGCACAAATTAAGTAGGGGGCAAGTATTTTAACCAAAATCGAACCTCTCAAACTAAAATTAGAGGTGATAGTCCAGTTCCAAAAAAATATATATAGAGGAACCGCAATTGAAAATCGACCGAGTCTCGAACGGTCCTCGGTCTTGAATAGAAACCGCGAGTACCCAATTTTGGAACCAATTTGTCCTTTTTTATAAGATTTTTTATTTTTTACAATTTATTCTATCTAACCCAATGACACGACTCAACAAGTAGCGAAATTTGCAAAGGCCTAACAAGTATTAAATTTGTAAGTTCCAAGTAGTAAGTACCCTACTCAATAAAATGTATTCATTTGAATAATTAAATCATATAACAGTCTTTCGCAATCACTCCTGATTGAACTTTTTGTGTTGCCCTCTCTCACACACCTCTTGAGGTGTTGCAAAGCCACAACAAGAATTTGATGCTATTATGCTAATGTTGGATGCTATTTGGTGACACGTTTGTAGTGAATTAAGAAAATGTAGAAATGTGTATTTTTTGATATATTTTATTTCTTCTATTTTTACTAGATATTTGAAAATAATAATTTCGATCGTCAACTCAATTTTTATTTTTTTTAAAAAATAAATTATGAATAGAATCAACTCGACTCAAATCATTAAGCTACTATTCGACTTTGATTCCAGTAGTTATGCAAACCCAAATGATGCCACTTATGAAATAATAGAAGTGTAATAGGTGGTTTTAATTATTGAAATACCTTGAACGACCATGCCTAGAATTAAAACCAGAAAAAAAGTTGTTCAAATCCTGTTACAAATATGAGAGAGATGCAAGGAGAAAGTAAATTTATCCGTCACTAAAGTTCAAAATCCTTTGCATTTTGCAACATGACATAAGTTGCTTCTATTAGAAGCTGGCGAGTTTTGAACAATGCTACTGTTATAAAAAAATTTCATCTGTAAAAATAACAGAACACACACATAGGGGGTGGGCCCCATTTTTTATAATAATATTTTATTCATATGGGGTTCACTCCCATGTGAGTATTCTGACATTTTTACAGATGAAATAGTTTTGTACAAGTGGTTTAATTGGCGAGTGTTTCCCCTTCTCTTCATTTTTTTAAATTCATTTCCAATGTACAAAAAAAGGTAGATATAAAATGTGTTAAAAGGACTAAAAAATTCTATAGAAGGTTGGGGACAAAAAGTACATTAATGTTAAATATTGGGGGCTAATGTGCAATTTTCCCTAAGGATAAATTTGTAAATTCAACATCGGTAACTTTGTCATAAATAAACTACTATAAACAGTGAACGCGTCGTTTTTGTGGTATCATTCTCATTGCTGTATTCCCCTCTCCCAGTAATAAAAGGTCAGTCCTGAATTCCCCCACCCACTCTCTCTCTCTATACATACACGCACGCATATACATACAGAGAGAGAGAATGGGTAGCCAAAAGTTTGCGGTTCTTCTTTGTGCAGATGACTCAGACTACGTAAAGAAAATCTATGGGGGGTATTTCGGGGTGTTCGTACGAATGCTGGAGGAAGAAGGTGAAACATGGGATATGTTCCGAGTATCGAATGGGGAATTTCCAGAAGATGAAAAGGTCGGAGAATACGACGGATTTGTGATCACAGGAAGCTGTAATGACGCTCATGGCAATGATCTTTGGATCTGTAAACTCTTGAATTTGCTCCAGAAATTGAATGGAATGGAAAAGAAAGTTTTGGGTATTTGCTTTGGTCATCAGGTAAGTTTTTCCTTACAATTTAGTCCCTTTTGCAGTTTTTTGTTTAATCTTGGGAGTGTTGAATTCGTGTCTTATGTACAGCTGTCATATTTTGGAGGGTGTGTGGGGGTAGGTGTCTCAAGTTAAATCAGGAGCGCCACCCTAGCATATGGCGTCCACCTATTGGAGAGAGGGGGATATGCTACGACAGACCCCTCCAATAGGGGGGCCAAATGGCTCCCTTGATTTTTAATCTCGGGACAATCAATTTTAGCCGACAATTTTTTTCTTAAGTGACGCTATTTATTTTTGGGTGGTGCTAACATCAATTTAGTTGACTATATATATTTAATTAAATAAATCACTTGACTTTACACTTAAATAAATTTATCATTTAATCCTAGCTACCTAAATTGGTGTCACTACCGTGGATAAATAACAAAAAAAATGTTATTCATTCTCAGTATGTTTACAATCCCAGTTTAGGTGACTTTAAATGATAAGTGAAATTAAATGATTTATTTTTCACTTATTATTGAATTCCACATTAACGTCACCCAAATTGAAATTGTAAACACACTGAAAATGAATATCATTACTCTAAATAACATTATTCAATTTTTTGATGCCTCCTTATGTTTAATTCCAATCTTCAGATAGACCCTATAATTCTTGAAAAGCCGTCCATTTTATAACTAGTATATTTTTTTATTCGGTAAAATAGATGTTGCATGTTGCATAATTGTTTCTAGAAACCTTGGTCCTTTTATTATAATCCAGGAGCCGTACAATTGGATTTGATTGTATGCTACAACGTTTTTTCACGTTGCAGTTATTATTTTTATAAGGGAATAACAAAATATCTCGAGTTGAATAGGATAAGGTTGAAGAGGATAACCACTCCAGTTTAAAATACGTGTTTTAATCCCGACAACCATTTTAATGTTTTTCCCGACAACCATTATAATGTTTCTTTTGAGAAAAATAATTTTTTTGGAGGATGTATGATTAAAAAATAAAAAAAATTAAATTAAATTTACGTGCAAAATCTTTAAATGAGTTAATGTGAGGTTTTAAAATGAGTTTGTCTTTTAACATCTCAGCATATACATCAATCATTATGTTTGATACCACGTTTGATGGTGAATTTTTTGATGATAAATTTTGTGAAAAAAATAAAGTAATTTATAATTGAAAAGTAGAAAAAAAAATAATAAGTCCATAGTCAATGTATAAAATTATTTTATCGGGAGAATGTGTGATTAAAAATTAAATTTAGAGAATAATAAATACCATATAGTGACTCAATATTTGATTGAAACTCTACAATGCACCCACTCTGTCACGCCGCTCCATCTCAAAACGCAGTCGATCCCCATTAATTTACATTTCTTAGTCATGATGCAAAGCCGAGACGACAAGAATGCTTCAAATAGCACTCGAGATTGCCATGTATAACCTATGCTTTTGAATGAAAGGGTTGATTTTTATTTTTATTTTTATGTTACTAGATATTGGGACGAGCATTGGGAGGAAAGATTGGACGAGCAAGTTCAGGTTGGGATATCGGAATCACAAATATCTATTTACGACCATCGAAGACCTTCTCTTCTCTAAAAATGCCTGCTTCCCTATCTATCATCGAGTGCCACAGAGATGAGGTTCCTACAACCTTCTCGACTTCGAAATATTATTACAGTCGTATCAAAATGATAAAACCTCACAGTTCTACACTAATGGATTAGGTTTGGGAGCTCCCTCCAAAAGCTGAGGTGATCGCATGGTCAAACAAAACTGGAATTGAAATGTTCCGGTATGGAGATCATTTTATGGGCATTCAAGGTCACCCCGAGTACGCTAAGGACATCCTGTTGCACCTCATTGACCGACTTCTCCGCCGTGATTTCATTGAGGTAAAAATTTAAACCCCGGAAAAAACCCTGCATTTCAATTCTCTAATTCTTCACATTATTATACCTGAATGACTTTATGCGTCTATAGGAGTCGCTTGCTGAAGAAGCCAAGTCTAAGTTGGAGGCTAATGAGCCAGACAAAGAGGCATGGAAGAAACTTTGCATTGGCTTCCTCAAAGGGAGATTGTGATGGAATCTTGGAATTGGGCAGTTTGGCGCAGACATTTTTAATCAGGAAACCTCTTCCTTGTACTAGTATTATTAAAACAATTTCAATTTGGTTACAAAATCGTTGTTGTCATACGGATCTCAAGTACTTTAGATGGCAATGAATGAAACAAAAACAAGGATGTTAAACGGGAAAGCAACCACATGGAACACTTCAATTTACTAAAAAGCTTATGGCTGTTCTTTTCGTATTCTAGTTTTTCGTTTTTAGTTTTGAAATCATTTTGATTTTTGTGTTTTGATTGTCTATTTTGAAATTGTTGACAATTGAAAATTATTTTCAAAAATCCTAAATTAGAAAATGTGTTCTCTTTCTTCCCGTCTTTCTCTTCTTCCCCTCCTCACGACACCTCGCAAGGCCTCTAGCGCCGAAGACCGACCTCTTTTGTTGTTGGGTGTGGCGGCGTTGGTTGGATGCGATGATGGTGATTTTTTTTTTTCTTTTTTTTAATGCGGTGGTTGGTTGTGGCTGCAACGGTTGTTTTTGAGTGTTGGCGATATTGGTCCGTAGATGATTGATTGTGACGATGGTTTGACATTGATTTTTCTTCTACTGTTATGGTTGTTACAATGGTTGTGGTTCACGACATTGCCGACGATAGCTTTGGCGGTGAGGTAGCGCGACGACGGTGCGGAGGCGACAATGATGGTGATTTTTGTTGGCAGTGTTAATGAAAACACCCAAAACGCATTCTAAAAATTGGTTTGATTTTAACTGAAAAAACCCAAAATGATATTTTTGACGTTTTCTATTTTCTTTGTAAATTTTAAACTCATTTTCAGAAATTCATTTTTTAAAATAAATAAGTAAACGTGTTTTCACTAGTTTGAAAAATTGAAAACATAGAACGGAACAAAAACGACAAAGAAAATAGTCCCCTAGGGATGGCTCTTTCAAATGTTTGACAAACATTTTATCTAAGTATGACCTTTCAAGGCCTTCTATTTATCAGAGTGATGGCATGGAATAATCAACTAATGAAATTTGAAAAACGTGTACATGGGCAACCACCAAGTCTACACTATTTTTATTCAAAATCTGGTCTACATACAGAACAGAAAAGAAAGGCCCTTAGAATTGTATAATCGAAGCCAAACCAATAAGGCCGTACACCTAAGTTAAGGGTGGATTTTCAACAATCCCTCACACCTATTCAAATTGGATTAATTCGAACTTGAATAAGAACCTACCTAAATACAATGGTAAAATGTTTAGAAGTTCCACATAAAACCGCAAGTAAATTGTAAGGGGCATATCCATTTAAAGCAATTAATAATGTATGTCTGAACCGTGTTTGCATTTTCAAACCATTATTTATTGAAAAACGCCAGTAACATGTTCAATGGTAAAATGTCCACTGGCAAGAATAATAAAAAATTATAGCTCATAAATCAGAAACACAAATGATGCATTAGAGAGCTCATGAAGCTGAGATGCCAGACTTAGGAACTCATCATAGAACCTGAATTTCTCCTACACTCTGCCAACATATCCATATAGAACTGACACTTGCTGATGTCGTTGCCGTATCCATTCAAGCACTGCAAAAAAATCAAAGATCAACATATGAACCTGAGAAACTTCTCCTTCGCAATCGAAAAGCAAACTGGTGTGAAGATATTAAATTGGATCAAATTAGTGAAATATAAAATCATATAGAGGGATGAAGCTAAAATCAGAGATTGTCATGTTCTCTAGGTCATGTATCCTATGATAAAGTTAATATGTTGCGATCCAATATAAAATCAGAAATGTCAGATTCAACATCCCATGTATGTTAGAATTATTATACTTCTGCAAATTGTAGTATCTTAAGCTAACATCTATTTACAAGAAGCATTAGGCTAAGCTCCCAACAAACCAAACAACTACACCATCCAAATTGAAATCAAGGGGCCATGACACAGATTTGCAAATTTAAAACAGAATCACTTCAGTATTGTAGTCGTAGATGACATTATCTTAATTTAAGATTTTTAAATAAATCGAACTTTGATTTAAAGTCATGAGATAGAACAGTTATTGCTCAAGTTTCTGATAAGCTTCAATAAATGAAGATTTGCAAAAAGATAGCAAAGGAGGAGACATACATCTTGGAATGCCTTTGAATGCATGCTGCAAGCAATATCAGAGCCACCCATATTGTTTGCGGCAGTTGCTGGTGCAGCTGCTTCAGAAGAAACATTTTCAAATCGAATTGTGCGAGGACCCATAATAGCATCCACAGCCCTGAGTGCCACTTCAACTCCAGAGCCAAGACCCACTCCTGCGGAATTTGAAGAAAAAGGAGATTCATTCAAATTTTTGTCATTCATCCTGTAAGATAGTAGACAGCTCATTTTTGAGAAAATGTCCTCTCTACCTTGGGCTATGTTTGAACCGATGCTTCCAAGCATGGATCCACCACTGCTGGCTTGAGCAGGAACTGGAGAAGGAGCATGATTCACTGCAACCATGAGACACTGTGAGCTCCAAAGCAACATGTATAATAGTACATTTAACAAAATTATATAATACCTGCAATGTCGGGTCCAACAAAATTTAAGTCAAAAGAGAAATGGTAACTTGGTTTTTTCTTTATTTTTATTTTTCGGAGTTGGAAGTTCAAGAGGACTACGAGTTGGTCGAAAATTATTTGTACGAGGAAACTATTTAATTCTCATACAACTCTTAAATGATCAATGGAGTTACCTGGCTGAGGACTGTGTGCTGGAGCAGCACCAGGAGCTAGACGTGCAGATCTTCCTGCAAAATAGATATCAAAAGTTATAAGTAATTGAGTTCTATAAAAGCTAGACATACACTAACAGAACCACATTGCATGTCAATTGTAACATTAGCAGATAGGGTTGACAGAAATCATCCGCAGCAATTAGGGAGAATTTAAGTCATCCATTTGAGTAAATAAATGTATATTTTAAATAGAGATCTCAAAACTGCATCAACATTATGCAAATAAAAAAAATAAACCAAGCTGTACCTTGCAAAAAACCAGGGCTAATTACAATGGTCATTACAAAATAAAAGGGAAGAAAGAAAGAAGAAATTCAGAGTTTATCAACCATCTGAAGTATGTCTTCCATAAAGCAAAGCCCTTGTTTCATTTTGATTCTTTGAGAAATCACTTCTCTCCCACACACATTTTCAACTCCACATTCTCCCAAAAGAATTACATTTTCCATAACTTTTCCCAAACTTTTTAACTACACATTCATCAAAAAATACATTTTTGAAAGAACAATTCTCAAAAAATCTTTATCAAACATGCACTAAGAAATAGAACCAAAAAGTAAATAGAAATAAGTCTTGCAAGAACTAAATCACACTCTTCCATCACACTGATAGCATCATAGCAAAAAGGAGAAAAAAAATAAAACAAAACAATGACAGCTTAAGGTAATAGTAAACTTCCACATCTCATACATAAAGAGAATCAGGTATAAGATACTAACACCGATATCTCACGAAAGTCTACTCCAAGCTCATACAAGCACAAAACGACCTTCAATTGGCCAATATTCAGGGTGGGCCTTTAGCTACTATAAATAATTAATACGGAAGCTTTCCTAAAAAGCAAGACTCTTACGCACGTTTATCAGAGTACAATGTACATCAATTAAATTCTACAAAAAGCAAAAACATTCAAGGACTACAGCATTCAAAACCCTATACCCGATATTATCTCAATCAAGGAAGTGATATAAACCTGGAGAAATAAGCTAAACTCAGTCATGCAAAAATGAAAAGGAACCTCTTTACACTTTACAGTATCTTCGAAATTAAACAGAAACAGGTACAACGTGTAAAACCTCTTAAAGTATTTAGATCGGAAAATATCTTGATGTATTTGACGGAAAAAGAAGAAGGAAAACCGGAGAACTCACCACCAGAGCTACGGCGGGGCATTATGAGAGGCGGCGAATAAACCCTAGAGAAAAAAAGTATAAATATAAACTTTAGCAATGCTTCTGTGCCTTAGTAGAAACCATGCAGTGGCAATGGATTTTATAATCAGATGTTTCGTGGTTCAGTGAGCTCGTGGCGTGTTCGGAACTTATTGGCTTTTTTAGTCAATGTGCCAAAAGAATATCCTATTTTCGTTTTATGGAATATTTGATTTGATTTGATTTGATGATTTCCAAGTAGTGATAATCCTTAATTTTTTTTAACGCCCATTATATATGGGAGAAAATTAAGCCCCCGTTTGACCCACATTATTTTTTTCATTTTCATTCTTCTACTCATTTTTAACCACATATTCCTTGTCACATCACTTAAAAAAAATGCATTCTCTCATTTTAATATGCACCAAACACACTCTAAAAACCACTACGCATTAAGAATTAGAATTTTAAAATGAATAAAGCTATTGTATAATTTTCAAAAATCGGTTGATAAATAAATCAATTTATCACAGTCTCATACCTTACCTCACACTACCTCACCCTATCACTCAATTCAATTCTTCCCACATCCATCCCCATTTCCTGTATCCACAACCGTCGAAACCAATTGTTGTCGTCACCGTCGATGCTTGTTGTCGCTCGCTACCTTCGAACTCCTAGTATCTACACATCCACTGCCACCACCTCCTGCGACCATCACCTAAAATCAGATTTCTGAAATTGTCTCAACATTGATTATCTTTTTCTTCATAAGAGTACACATTTTCTGTACATATTCCTTAAATTAAAATCCATACTCACCTAATTTAAAATCTATATATTCTAATATAACTTCATTAACCGCACGCCTCAACCTAAATCCTTTGGTAAATACAAAGTAAATCTCGATATAGAATCATAATGACCAAACGTGTATTATTCGTGACTAACTGTGATCAGATTTGTTTTCAGTGTGATCAGATTTGTCTAAACTGTGACTGTATGTGACAAGTTACTATTAATTTGATCACATGCAGTTACATTAAAAAAAACAAATTTGGTAGCAAATATCCATAGTGAAAACAGACTTTGTCACAATTTGTCACAGTTGTTTAAATATTACAAGATCAAAAATTAAGGTGGAAAAAAATAGTATAATCATTGTAACATGTATAAATCATCAATTCTCGTTCAATTCAGAAGGCGATTTGAATGTGTCGAACCAAGTTCGGAGGAGAAGAGGAGGAAGGCGACATTGAGGTTCAAGTGGATGTGGTGTTGAATGGACTGTCCAGATTTAATCTGATAAGTTTTGATGTCGTCGAGGGGATTAGAAGGTCAAGCCCCCTTTCCATTAATGAAACTCTCGAGCATTTCCAATCTTGATTTCACCAAATAAATATTAAATCTCACATATCAAAAATTTTCCATTGAAGAACTGTAACACTACAACAAAAATAGTCTAGGCAATGTTCAAAAAATGTTGTCGTAGACCTTTTGCAACGTTTGGACGTGTGTTGCAAATTGAGGTGTTGCCGTAGATGAGGAAGATACGGCAACGTTTTTTAAACGTTGTCAAAGACTAAAAAAACGTTGCCAAAAAAACATACGGCAACGTTTAAAAAACGTTGCCGTAGCTCTACGGCAACGTTTTCTAAATGTTGCAAAAAACGTTGTCGTATATCTTTTTGACAACATTTTTTTAGTCTTTGGCAACGTTCAAAAAACGTTGCCGTATCTTCCTCCTCTACGGCAACACCTCGATTTGCAACACACGTCCAAACGTTGCAAAAGGTCTACGGCAACATTTTTTGAACGTTGCCGTAGGCTGTTTTTGTTGTAGTGTTGGGTCAATCGGATGAAAAGTGAATATTTAATGTA
>CAIGRF010091280.1:0-16879 GCA_903798235.1 Fraxinus ornus
GGGCCCAGTATCAATTTTTCTCCTTATACCTAATTTTATGTTTAATATGAAAATTGCTCGATTTTTTGAGGATGTACCGACCTCAATCTAACGCCACTATTTGATATTTTCAAGATGTTTTAAATGCAACGTGACACAAAGGTAACCCAGATAAATTTCAGGCATATTAAATTAAATCAACATAATACCATCTCTATATTTTTAAAAATCTTATAGTTTACTTTCAGCCTTTTTACAAAGAAAACAAGGTCAAGGTTACAATAAGATCAAATTGGAAACAATTAGAGCATACTAGTTAATTAATTTTGTTGCTGTTAAAAATTGGGAAGGCTTCCACTTTTATTAAGAACCTTAAATCTATAGTGAATATTCGTGAAAGTCCAATAGGTATTTCTAGAAATGGGATTGTTGGACTGGTCGACCATACTCCAATGAATTTTGAGTTAAGAAAAAAACAATTGCGACTAAATTTATTTATTATCGAACATCAAAGAGACAAAAATCATACATGTCCTTGAGTTTCATGATATCTACTTCTTAAGAAATATAAGAGGGAAGACTTCATCATACAATTCATAAATCACAAGTAGTTATAATTTCGAAAATGATCTCACCTCAATACTCATCTACTTGGTAATCTACTTGCCACAAGGTTCCATTTGAAACAAACAACAAGTGAATAATGACAGACACAAATCAAGAAAATTCAACCTCCTTCTTCCTTAACCTTACATGAGCAACGGGTCCATGCAAGAATGTAAACACAAAATCAATTCAATTATTTGGTATCAATCATAAGAGTTTGATAAATAGTCCTATCAATCTCATACTTTTCCGTGTATATATAATTGCTCTTGCACAGGACTTCCCCGAAAAAGCCAATCACAGACACAGAGACACGGTTACTGTGTGTAACGGACCGAGTCAAATTACTGGTCACCAAATATATTTATCATTTATGGCTCTCCCACTACCATGAAAACATACAGTTGTGGCAGTTGAGAAAAACCCTTTTCGCCATTAATACACTCCGACGCATACATATCCAGATATTTAAAGCTTCACATGCATATACGCAGTTGTTTTATTTGTATTGAAATGAAGAACAAAACCTCGTGATGACCAAGGTATGTGTGTGTACCTAAATTTACGTTCAACTATTTCCTGCAATTTTGTAAATTTATGGGTCACTGGATAGGCACTGATATATTTATTTCAATGCAAATTACTTCATTTTTGCAGACTGAAGCACTGTTCAAGAGAAAAATTAGTGTAATCAAAAGCAAGAAAACTGTTTTTAGAAAGTGTTATAGAGGTTAGCCACAAATTGATTTTCTTTAACAGAAATCATGGAGGTTGGCCTCAAGATTTTTCTACTTTTGTTCTTCTTGTTTGTCAACTCTGTTCTTACTCAGCAAGTCCCACGATTGAGTTCCAACTCGGAATGGAGGGCTTTACAAGACCTACGGTCGTCACTGGGAATTCGAGCGAAAGATTGGCCTAGAAAAACTAACCCATGTTTGAATTGGACTGGAATAAAGTGCCAAAATGGTCGTGTAATTGAAATAAATTTATCTGGGTTAAGAAGAACTCGTGTAGGAAAACTCAATCCGCTATTTGCTGTCGATTCTTTACCTGATTTCACGTTGTTGTCTTCCTTTAATTCATCTGGGTTTTTGCTTAGAGGGTCAATTCCAGAATGGTTAGGCCAAAGGTTAAGTAATCTCCTGATTCTTGATCTCAGGTCTTGTTCAATTTATGGTTCAATTCCATCGTCAATTGGAGGTTTAAGTAGGCTTAGGTCTTTATATTTGTCGGATAATTCGCTTACAGGGCTAATTCCAGCTGCATTGGGGAGTTTCTTTTCATTATCAACACTTGATCTTTCGAGAAATCGATTAACAGGGCTTATTCCAAGTGATATTTCAGCACTCGGGAATCTCACTAGTCTTGACCTGTCTTCTAATTATCTATCAGGTGGGATTCCAATTGGTTTTGGTTCACTTTCTAGTCTTAAGTTCTTGAATTTAAGTAATAATAGTCTTGGTGGTTCTGTTCCTGCTCAGCTGGGCAATCTTTCCCAGTTAAAAGTACTTGATCTTGGGTATAATTCTTTCTCGGGGTCACTACCGGAGGATTTGACACGCCTGAGAAGTTTGCAAAGATTGTTGATTGGAAATAATGTGCTGGGTGGTTCACCATTTGATATTTTGCTTTTGAATCTTACTAAGTTGGAATATATAGTTCTAAGTCGGAATTATTTTTATGGTGAACTTCTTGATGATTTATGGGCAATGTCCCATATTAGATACCTGGATGTCGCTGGGAATAATTTCACTGGTACTTTCCCAAACCTTACGGCTTCATTCAATCTCTCTGATGCTGTATTCAATTTCTCTGATAATCTGTTGTATGGAAATTTGTTCTCTGGACTTGAGAAGTTTCAATCGATTGATCTGTCCAATAACTATTTTCAAGGATTAGCTCCTAATGATAGCCGAAGCAGCATTATTATTACTAATAACTGCTTGTCAAGTGTACCAAGGCAGAGGAATTTGGAGGACTGTAGCAAGTTTTACTCTGAGAGAGGTCTATTTTTCGGCAACAATACTACACCCAAGCCATTGGAACCTCCACTAGTGAAACCCGCGAAGAGCAGAAGAAGATTGACGTATATAATAGTTGGACTTTTTGGTGGACTTGGCTTCGTTGTAATTCTAGTAGCAGGAGTGTTATTGCTTATGAAGACATGTAATATAGGAAGTAGAAATCATCAAAGGAGTACAAATGAGAGGCCTGTTCAAGGAGGAGGTAGAGAACCACCTTCAAAGGTTTATATTGACTTGTCTAGGATTGGAAAATCATTTGCGTACGAGCAGATACTCGAAGCTACGTGTAATTTTAGCGATGAAAACCTTATAAAGCGTGGTCACTCTGGAGATATCTTTCAGGGAACGTTTGAAGGTGGATACCCTGTCGTTATCAAGAAAGTTAATTTACATTTGTCGGGTGAAGAATCATACATGTCTGAGTTGGATTTACTAGGAAAGATCACGCACCCAAGGTTCGTCCCATTCCTGGGACACTGCTTAGAGAATGAAAATGAGAAGTTCTTGGTCTATAAATACATGCCAAATGGAGATTTGTCCAATTCCTTCTATAGGTTACCCAATTCTGAAGATGAAAGCTTGCAGTCTTTGGATTGGATTACGAGATTGAAAATTGCAATTGGAACTGCTGATGCCTTATCTTACTTGCACCACGAATGCACTCCTCCACTCGTCCATAGGTATTACTTAACTTATTTATTGAATATTTTGGTCTTTTTACTTAAGGGCGAATTTGTACTTGTTTTTGGCCATTTTCGTCTAACAACAGTTGTTAGATAGATTTATTGATATTCAAAGAAAGTGTTGTAAAACTACAGTCCAGCCTATTTTATTTTGGCTATGCTAATATTAGGTCAGAGTCTCACCATGCCAACACCTGTGGATGGTTTTCCATCCTTTTATTTTATATTTGGACATTTATCTGATAACAAATTGTCCAGTCTATGCTCATTTCTGAAAAAGTCCCTCTGGATCGATTAATTAACTTCCAGTTCATTTTTTGCCTTTTGAAGAGATATTCAAGCTAGCAGTATCTTCCTAGATGACAAATATGAAGTACGGCTGGGAAGCTTGAGCGAAGTTTGTGCTCAAGGTGGAGATAATCATAAGAGCATGATTGCAAGGTTTCTTCAGACGCCGCAGTAAGTTAATTTCCTCCCTAAAAATTAACTTTTATGATTGAGAAACATAAGTTCTTTCAAAAAATGGCTTTTGTATTCATCCGAAGAGTTTCCTGAAGTGCATTCTTGTTCCTCATGGCTAAAATGATGAACACGTGGACACTTTCTTCAGCAGAATCTAATATTTCCAAGGAAAAATGTAATGGACGAAATTTCTAGCATTGAAATATAAACATTGTAATTCCTGAGTTTACATGTCATTTTGTTCCCACTATAGTTTGCTTGAAGGAAACACTTCATGTTCACCCTGTATCTTTCTGTAGAACAGAAATGTTGATTTATATTCTGAATTACATCTAACAAATTAAAGTCGTGTACCGAATTTGTTGAAGATAAGATTTAAAGAATACATGTAGTCCCTCTCTAGTGGCTTAAGTTTTTAGATGAGTTTGTTAACAAAACATTAATAAAATAAAATATTTTCCTTAATCTTCATCATGAAACTTGTCTTCCAGTCTATTTATTTTCTGTTTTCCATCTTTTTAGTAAATAAGGATTTTATCGTGTGTATATGCTTGTAAACCTGTCACAAAAAGCATATGTTTGTAAAACCTGTCACAAAAAGCACTGTATTGATTAAGGATTTGAGCTGCCAAAACCGTTTGAGATTTTATTAAGTTACCCTTGTATATTTGCTTTATGCTGATGTTGGACACCTATTTCCTTTCAAATTTATTTCTTGAGGAAGTATTTCATTTCAAAGTTGTCTAAGACCTCGTTGACAATGTGCAGGACTTCTGGAAGACGCCCATCTGGTATGTAGAATTCTCTTACATATATATGAAGTCTATTTATGATATATAGTTTCTCTTCTTCACTTGACTGGGTCGGAAAACCCTTTTGTTCTAATTCAATAATTTGTTTGAAAATATTAGATCAGTTATTAATATATAGTTTCATTAATATCCAGGATCATCATCTGCTATTTGTGCCTATGATGTATACTGCTTTGGAAAGGTCTTACTCGAGCTTGTAACTGGTAGGCTTGGCATCAGCAGCTCAAATGACGACCATGCAAAGAAGTGGTTGATTACCAGTTTATCCTTTATCAGTATATACGAGAAGGAATTGGTAGTCAAGATTGTAGACCAATCTCTCATTATAGACGAGGATCTTCTTGAAGAGGTCTGGGCCGTTGCAATAGTGGCGAAGTCGTGTCTGAATCCCAAAGCTTCTAGACGCCCTTCAATGAGACATGTACTCAAAGCATTGGAAAACCCTTTTAAGGTCGTGAGGGAGGAAAATTTCAGCTCTGGGAGGCTTAGAACAACTTCATCGAGGAATTCGTGGACTGCTGCATTCTTCGGTAGTTGGCACCACAGCTCATCAGAAAGTTCTAATAGTCAAACGAACAAAGAAATTATTGCTGGTCTGAAGCAGACGGAGAGAACTGGTTCTCGTAGTAGTGGCGCTAATGATCATTCATCTTCACATAAAAGAACGTCCAGTGAGGTTTTCCCTGAACCTGTTGAGATGCAAGATGTTGAGAAACAGGATGGGAGCTGCTGAATGATGTGCACAATACTGCCAGCCATTTATTATGCACCTCGTCGAACAATAAGGGCAGACGATCAAGGTTATGAAAGAATCGACATTTGTAATTCATGCCATGAGTTACTGAAACAGGCAGAAAGAAGAGTTATGAGGCTGTGCAGAAAGGTACCAAGTGATCTCAGGAGCTTGTCATTTTTGGAAGCAGGCTGCAACTTTCCCTGTCAATGATGAGTTTTTGCATTAGTTGGCTACAAATAATTTTGCAATTTGTATAGGAGCCAGTAACTATTGAATACCAATCATTATTCGAAAGTTATATATGTCGTCCCTTACTCTATTTCCTTGGGCAGAAAAACTGGGAAGAGAGTAAAATTTGGCTTGCGATTCAGTTTACGTTGTTATGTTCGTCCAAGTGAAGTCTGGATTTGTCTACACCATTTGTGAGTATTAAAAGTGCAGATATGAATGAATAGAAGCATCTTTATGTTACTTTTTATGATTTTGATATGCTTTAATTACGCAACCAACATAATCTTGAAGGTCCATGAGAAAAATCTGTTCATTTGACAGGAACCGAAATTTCCAGTCATTTAAATCTAAGTTAAAATGTTGAAGAAACAGTCTTCTACAAATGTTCAGTAAAGCTATCAATTCTCAGATGCCTAAAAATTTTTCCCAATCAGATGAAATTTAAATAGAGACGGCTGTGGACCCCCAAAGTTGGTCTGCTCTCAATGCACACAGAAACCAAATCATTATTATCACTATTTATGCTTTGTTTGGTCTACTTTCAGTCGATTCTGATTTTAAACAGCATTTTCAAATTATACATTGTTTTTACCCTTACAGTAAGAAGAAGGAATTAAGTAGTAATACCAAACATATAAATAGGGGGAGGGGGGAAACGAGTAGGACGACAGAAATTAGGATGCACATGTGGGAGAGAGGAAGCCTCTCAAAAAATGGCCAACAATGGTAATTCTTTCCTATTTTTTATCGAGTATTTTTTAAATGAACAATTGAATATGATCCATATTTTCTTTGGGCTTTGCTACAAGTACATAAATAGGGGGATACATAAGGGTGTCCATAATGGACACCCTTATGTACCTCCCTATGTACAACTATCATTTTCCACCGGCACTCCCTCCAATAGGGGGGTGCCGGGTGTCCATTATGGACACCCTTATGTACCTCCCTATGTACAACTATCATTTTCCATTTTGTTAATAGTGATAGAAATATATGAGGACTTGATCTGATCTCAAAATATGGCTAAATATCCAAAGGAAGTGTTGGATATATTGGTGCATAATTAATATTCCATTTACAAAAACAAGTGCATGCAAATATGAAGAGTAATGACCTAATCATGGTATGTGCATAATAATAAGAAATCATCACTTATTCAAATGTTAAAAAAATGCAGAAATTCAAAGGAGATAAAATAAAACGAGTATACAAATGCAAATCTCTTTAAGATGAATTTCGCTTCTTGCACGGGTACTAATAGGATCAAATGGATGCCAGTCTTCCAAGATATAATGCTTCTTCCAAAATTAATATAGAACAATATTTATTTTGTTGGGCGAACCAATGCTCACTATAGTCTTCTAGAACGAAAGCTATTGAACACTAAATATATAACATTAAATTCAAAAATAATTTGAAAATTATTTTGACAGAATTTGAAGAAAGAAAGCATTAGGAATCAATTATTTGGAATTGACTTGGAGTGAAAAAATTGAATTAGGAGGATCTTATTTACAGATTTTCACGTGTCTCTTTGAATGGCATCATTTGCCAAAAAAATAGTTCTAAGCATTAGATCTCACCATTTCATATTTAATGGTGTAAAATGTACCTTATCAAAATGTCACACCCATTCTGAAACAATATAACTTTTTGATATGCATCATTTGCAATTGAAGAGTCACGACTAGTCATCATACCAATTTGAGACTTTCAATTCAAGCCTATAAATATCTCAAAAACTTTAACAATCCCCCGCATGAATAGAAGAAGTCGACTTAAAACAAGAAAAACGAAAAAAAGTACAATTGAAATATAATGCACTAGGACCGGTAGTTTTTGCTTTGAAATTCCTCATTAAGAATTTATCGGGACTCGCTTGGTTAGTCAGTGAACACAACGTTTTTAACTGTCAATCATTATTGTAAACATAGACAATAGATCAAAGACATTATCCTTCATATGGAACTTTTATTCTCTGTTATGTTCATTATTTTGGCCTTGAACCTTCTTGGTTTTGCAAGCACGTTTACAGAATTCGCCCAAGTAAAATTCTCGTAGAACCGAAAAAGTTCGAGCTCACATATGTGATGTTCTATAAAGAGTACCCTATACTCCACTTATATTGTTTACAAGATATAGTCGTTTTTAAAAGCATAGCTTATCCTAACTAATCTTTGATAGGCAACATTTATTTACATCATAGAAATGGGGTTGAGTTATAACTCCGAAGTGTTTCTCACCGAATCAATCATAACTAGTTTTTCTATTGAACCTAGTTCGTGGGATCTACAGTCGCCATGTTAGATTTCCATTAAACCAACCCATTAGTTTAGGCTGTACACAATTTTTCTTGATGTGCAATTGATTCACTCTGTAAATAACCCATTTGTAAACGGATCTGATAAGCTATTCTTCGATTTAACAAAATCAATTGATATTGAACAATTTGAGAAAAAATGTCCAATAGTATTATGTCTGTTATGTATATGTCGAGACTTACCATTATACACAAAATTCGGTGCCGTTTCATTAGTAGCTAACTATCTCGATCAAATGATTAGCAGACACAAATTGTCACCAATCAGTAAATCTTTTAAGATATTTTGAAGCCATCATGCTTCCTTCTAGCTTTATGTAAAGTTCTAATTTCTTTCATCTCAAGTTGTATTAAAAATTTCCATGAAACAATTACACTTTCAAAAGTAAAATAGATTTACTAGAATATTTTGAATTCTTAGACTGGATATCCAATTTTCAACATTATGTACATATTAAGTTCAACAAAGTATTCACTATAGTGCAGTTTTTCATTTCAAATATTCACGAAATATCTCAATATTCTAATTTGAAGAAAACAACACCATCCCCCTCAAATCTTGGAGTGCATTCGAAACTTAGTCGAGAATATAATGCAAACAATCATACCCCCACAATTCTGGGTAGAAATCAGCAACATAATTCAGTCTTCTTTTCAAGTTCGATTAAATCATTAATTATATCTATCCATCGGATAAATAATTGCTCTAGTTTCAACCACAATGCAGTTGCTATCTTCTCCTTCAGGACGTCCTGAAGTATGTTGTTAGATATATGAAGATGAATCTGTGAAAGTGCCTTGCGATCCCTCCGTTGCTTCTCATTTGTTGTTCAAGTTGTGAGCATCCTATCAAATCCTAACAAAGCATCATCCAAATTCATCTGCTCCAATATAGCTCTCATCTTCACTTGTCACAATGAAAATCTTATACTGCGATCCAATAGCGAAATATCTACGTTCATAGTTGTCATCACAAAAATCAAAATCTATCGGCTCGAGCTTTTTTTGGCTCGAGCCGAAACGAGCAAAGCCCGACCAAAAAAATGAGGCTCGACCCAGGCCTTAGCAAGCCGAGCCGAGCCTGCTCGGGTTTTTCCCTTTTTTTGGATTTTTTTTAATAATATGCATCAAACAGCTGTGCTGCCTGCAAAGGCAGAGCCCAAAATGGGCGCTGCACAAAGGCAGCTCCAGCTACCTTTGCAGGCAGTTAGAAATAGTTTCCTGCAAAGGCAGCTATTGTTAAATCAATTATTATTATTTTTTTATTTTAAATATAGGCAGCAAACAGCTACCTTGCTGCCTGCAAAGACAGCACTCATTTTGGGTGCTGCCCAAAGGCAGCTCTAGTTGCCTTTGCAGGCAGCTATAGTTAATTTTAATTTTTTAATTTTTTTTGTTTCTTTAGGCCCGGCCCGGGCTCGAGCCGACGCCCCAAAATGGGGCTTGGGCCGAGCCTCGGCTCGGTCTATCCGTTTTTCGAGCCGAGTCCGATCCGCCGAGCTTTTTTGCCATTCCTACATATAAATGACTGGGAATGACAATATCTAATGAAAGTCCATTCACTTTCATATTTACGACTGTCAATTTACAAGATAAAAAGTTACTCTTTTCCACTTAAAAGAAATTGCAGGCCTTATGTAGTGCGATCCACCCAACAATAATTGGACCATCCAAATTTGACCACGGTCAATACATTGACTCAAATTCAATTTGCAAGTCGTACCACATTTTATCAGGTTACTAAACGGGTATGAGGATAACTAATTTGTTGGTCTGTGCAATACATGTATCTATTGAATATACCTTTTCCTACGTTTAAACAAGCCACAAGAGTTGGCAATTGGTACAATTATCAAAAGCCATTTTCTTTTTTCGAATGAATGGTGAGTATATATCCTCTCTTCTTTTTCAATGATGACATTTCACTCCCATCCCATGCTTCTACACTCTTTGTCAAGTCTTCCTCAACTAATGATAATCTTTCTGTTAGGAGTTCGAAGAGGTGATATAGCGCTATATGAAGTACATGTCGCTCAAACAAATAAGCAAGAACAAGATTTAAAAGAAAGCAAAGAAATTGGCAGAGGAACCGAATATTTTATTAATGACAATCAATGGAGAGAAAATACAACTTTCAGTAACTTTTGTAATCTATTAAACTGAATGAAGTGTCTACTATTTATAGGACCTAGAAATATTACAAAGATGGAAACAATCTTCACATTGACATTAATTTCAATGCAACGAACGAAACTTCAAAATTTCTCCACCTGAAAAAATAAGTCCGACTGCAACGAACAAACTGAACTCTTCATCCCAAACCAAACTTCTCCAACACATGAAAAATACTCTTCATCTTCCACCATATCCAACACGGATAAATGAACCCAACCATCGAGTTCCCAAAATTTACAAAGAATTCAAAATTTACCAAATAAGGTCAAAGCACACCCTGCAGCAGAATCAATACTAAATGCTTTAACTGAAGGCCCTTGGCTAGACTCGTCACCTTCAACAACTCCAAAAGCATGCACATCCGATCAACATCCCCGTACTTATCTCCAATAGGTCTCTCCCTAGCCGTTGAATACAATGAAATCGCGGACTGTGGTGGAAAAGTGGAATTACCCATATCCCCCAAACTCGACAGAGTAGTATTCTCCAAAATAGACCTAGAGCCAACTCTGCGGTACTGTACCAAACTGTATATCCACCACGGTACCAAACTTGTGCTGATGTCTTTTCACTGATCCTTCTTAACTTTGCAAGATGTATAACTGGGAATTTCTCATTCTCTCCAATACAACACGGACACTCCGGACCTTCAAGACTCCACCTGCTCTAGAGAACATGTACCCTCTCGAATCCAAGGTACTCAGCGAGATGATGTTCTTCTTAATGGACACCCTTCCGGGCCTTCATAACTCCACATGCACCAGAGAACGTGTACCCTCTTGAATCTAGGGTACTCAGCGATATAATGTTCTTCTTCAAGGCTGAAACATGTCGAACTTGGCCAAGTGTTCTGATTGTTCCATCCGCCAACTTCAATTCGACTCTTCCAATACTAGCTACCCGATAAAATTCGTTATTTCCTATAACAACGACACCTTGTGTCATCGTTTCATATGATTCAAACTTGTGCGGATGTCTTTTCACTGATCCTGCCCAACTTTGTAAGATGTATAATCGGGAATTTCTTTCGGACCTTCAAGACTCCACCCGCTCTAGAGAACGTGTACTCTCTCGAATTCAAAGTACTCATCTAGATGATGTTCTTCTTCCAGTCTGAAACATGCCGAATCTGGCCAAGTGTTTTGATTGTTCTATCCACCAACTTCAATCCGACTCTTCCAATACCAGCTACCTGGCAAAATTCATTGTTTCCCATAATAACGACACATTGTGCCACCGTTTCATATTATTCAAACAAGTCATGATTGAGACTCATATGAAACACACAAGCTGTATCCAAAATCCACTCTTCATCAGGCTTGGATTTCACGTCAAAAATTGTCAAAACATCTACTCCACCCAAATAGTCGTCAACTATGTTGGTCTCGTCCGAAATATCTAATTGTGTCCCATGATTTGAATCTAAATTATTCTTACCCTACAACTTCTTGCAATCCCTCTCGATGTGTCCTTTCTTCTTGTAGTAAAAGCAGACACTATTGTTGAAATCCACCATCGACTTGCCCCTTTGCTGATCACCATGAATTTTTACAAAAGCTTCCTCATCTCTAGAACCAACTCCAACCAGATGATTCATCTTCTCATTTGAGAACAAGACATCATATACATCTTCAATGGTGAGTGTGTCACGACTGTACAGAATCGTCTCCCTAAATGATGAAAACGAACCAGACAGCGAGCACAATAGGATTAAAGCCAAGTCCTCTTCATCATATTTTACTCTAACGTCTTCGGATCAGGGACGATCTCCTTAAACACGATTAGATGATCTTTAAATGATCGGCCTTCTGCCATGCGATGAGAATAAAGCTTCTGTTTCAGATGTAATTTGCTAGTAAGACTTTTGGTCATACATAATTGCTCTAGTTTCAACCACAATGCAGTTGCTATCTTCTCCTTCAGGACGTCCTGAAGAATGTTGTTAGATATATGAAGATGAATCTGTGAAAGTGCCTTGCGATCCCTCCATTGCTTCTCATTTGTTGTTCAAGTTGTGGGCATCCTATCAAATCCTAACAAAGCATCATCCAAATTCATCTGCTCCAATATAGCTCTCATCTTCACTTGTCACAATGAAAATCTTATACTACGATCCAATAGCGAAATATCATCTTCATGGTAGCCATCGATAACAAAAAACCTCAAACAATCAAATCCTTGCTCTACGGAACTGCTAAACATTGGCTCTAATTCCACTTGTTAGGAATTCGATGAGGTAATATGGCGCGATATGAAATATAGATTACACAAACTAATGAATAAGAACAAGATTTAAAAGAAAACAAACAAGAAATTGGCAGAGGAACCATATATTTTATTAATGACAACCAATGGAGAGAAAACACAATTTTCAACAACTTCTGCCATCTACTAAACTGAATGAAGAGTCTATTATTTATAAGGCCTAGAAATATCACAAAGATGGAAAAAAGGTAAAAAAAAAAAATTATGTGGAATAAAGAAAATAATATTTTTCCAATAAAACCCGTGAAATAAAAGGAAATAATATTTTTTCCAAAAACATGTGAAATAAATGAAATATTTTCTCAAAATACTCCACTTAATTTGGGTAACAATATCCAACAATTCCCTTTTAGTCAAATAAATAAAAGATTGAACAGTCCCATGAAATATGTTCATTCACTAATGGACCGACAACAAATATAAGTTAAGAGTAATATGTCTCTATGAAGCAAATATCATGGAAGCCCACAAACTTTCATGTCTAAACTAACACCAAATAAATAGATACTTGGAGAAAAAAGGCACCACAACTCATATGCCTTGTTTTGTTTTGTGACTCAAATTTTATGCGATTTGGAAGTTTGATTCATGAACAAAGTCTAGATAATTTTGGTTTAGAAGTCCGATTTAATAAAGGATCAACTATCATCATGGATTAAGAGATTGATTGGGAAAAGGACTTTGGAATGAATGAAAAAGTGTTTTGGAAGCATTATGATGGAGCCGGGGTGCCAGCCACGCAAAAGAAGGTAGACATCGACTATTCAGGAAGCATTTCACCTTGTTTTGGTTTTTGACGCGATTTTGTGTTCCACTTCATCCATAACTCCAAGATTTGGCTCCTATAAATACTCTATAAGGTGTAAACTCTTTAGTGACTCAAGAGATATTCAAGATAACAATTAGATCATCGTTGTATACATTAAAAATTTGAAAGAATTGTTTAGATTTAGAATCAAATCTTTTAAAATAATTTTAGTTTCTCAGTATAATAAATTCTCCTCTTCTTCTACAAAATCTTGGTTGTTATATGATCCATTATTTTTTATATTACCCATATTTCTCGTCTTTAATTATTTGGTCGGATTCATAACAAGTGGTATCAGAGCCAAGATTTTTTTGGTGGTTATTAGAGGTCCTAATTGTTTATTAAAGCGAGGTTTGAACAAGGTCAATTGTTTCAGAGATGGAAACTACGAAATTTAAGATTTCTCTTTTGGATCGCAGCAGTAGATTTTCTTTGTGACATATGATATGAGTGTTTCTTGCTCAACTGGATATTAATGATGCTTTGTTGGGGATAAATAGAATGCCCACAATAATGACTATAGAGAAGAAATAACAGAAGGATACATCTTCATCTTTGTAACAAAATACTTCAAGACATGGTAAATGAGAAAAGTGTCGTTGGGTTGTGGTTAAAATTGGAGCAGCTTTGTCTGACAAAGAATTTGATAAGTAAGAAACACTTGAAACAACACCTATATTCTCATCGCTTGACAAAAGGTTGATCTTTGGAAGATCATCTATTGGTGTTAAAGGAAATCGTCCATGACTTGGAGATCATGAAGGTCAACTATGATAAAGAAGATTTAGGGTTGATGTTGTTATGTTTGTTGCTGCCTTTATATGTGACATTTAGAGATACCATTCTCTAGTCATGATACTTTTACTATTGACAAGGTATATGATGCACTTTATTCTAAGTAGAAGATGAAGCATCTAGTAGTCAATTTTGAGGCCCAAGTAGAGGGTTTTGATGTTTGTGAGAGGAAGACGTGGTCATAGAAGGGGCAGAGTTAATGATAGCAATACCGGTAAAGGTTATTGGTATTGTAACAACAAGTGACACATGAAGATGGATTGCTATAAGTGGTAGAAAAGGTTTACTACTATAGATCAGTAGGAACAACTAGAAAATTTCGGTAATGTCAATCTTGTGAAAGAATATAGTGATGGAGATCTTTTGCGATTACTGAAGGTGACTCTAAACCTGATTTGGCTTGCACTTTTCATATGTTTCCAAATTGAGATTGGTTTTCTTCATATGAAATAGTTTGTGATGATGGAAAATAATGAGCCTTGTACAATAATTGGAATTGTTAATGTCAAAATCAAGACGTTTGATGAGACAGTTAAAACACTTGGCAAGGTTTGGCATGTTCCAGATATAAACATGAATGTAATCTCTTAAGTACTCTTGATTCAAAGGGTACATGTATGTCGATGGAAGTGGAGTTCTAAAAGTTGGCAAGTGTGCCCGGGTTGTGTTAAGAGGATGGAGAAAGTCCCGATTATATTATATGTGTTAGAAAGTTCAGCGGTCAATATGGATGTAGCTGTAGCTTATGGTTCAATTAGCAATACTTCGGGTAGAGTTTGTTGTGATCGGGTTGTTCGTGGTGGTTCAAACAATTATATTGGGAAATCTTCTAGTAGCTCAGGTGGACTTTGTTGTGATCTTGTCGATCATGTTGCTCATGGTGATTCGAACATGTTTGAAAACTTAGGTAGAGTTGGTGTTGCTCTTGGTGATTCGAGCAGGTTTGGAGACTCGATTGGAGCTGTAATGAATGGAATGATTCAAGCAAGGATAGCGCACAAGTTAGTTTTGCTGGTAAGCAAGGCATGAATTTAATTCACAATTGCTAAGTATGCTCAGTAGGGGCGTGAAGTGTCAGAGGGGACATGGTAGAAGAATTGGAGAATAACTTGAAGAGTGAAGACTTAATTCCTTTAAATAGAATTTGTGTCAAGGTGGAGTTTGTTATGATTTGTGATTCAAACTCCATGTGATTTGGAAGTTTGATTCATGGAGGAAGCCTAGAAATCTTGGTTTAGAAGTCCGGTTTGATAAGGGATCAAATATCATTATGGATTGAGAGTTTGATTGAGAAAAAGACTTTGGGACGAATAAAAAGTGTTTTGAAAGCATTAGGACGAAGTCGGGGTGCTGGCCAAGCAAAAGAAGGCAGCAAGGCCGGCGCCGGCTGTTCGGGAAAAAATTCACCTTGTTTTGGTTTTTGATAGGTTTTATGTTCTACTTTATCCATAACTCAAAGATTTGACTCTTATAAATATTCCACAAGGTGTAGGCTCTTTACGGACACAAGAGAGACTCATGATAACAATTAGATCATTGTTGTATACATTAGAAACTTGATAGAATCAAATTTTGTAAAGATAATTTTAGTTTTTTTGTATAATAAATTATCCTATTCTTCCACAAAATCTTGGTTGTTGTATGATCTATTTTTTTTTTCATATTACTCATATTCGTTGTCTTTAATTATTTGACTGGATTCATAACAAAGGGTATCAGATCGATTTTGATATCTTCTTGGTTTCTAGCATGCCCATTTCTATTAAATTGCCAANGGGTATCAGATCGATTTTGATATCTTCTTGGTTTCTAGCATGCCCATTTCTATTAAATTGCCAAAATGACATTTCTTTAGCATTAAACCAGAGCAATTATTGTTATTTTAAATGAATTGAGGCCTAGTTTTGTATATGTTTTATTTGTTAGGTACATCTCGATGAAAAACAATGGAATTGAAGAAAAGGAACAGAGAATTGGCTAAAGTGGATCTAATCCAAAGTTTGGGAACTAAATCGCAAAATGGTAATAGATGATTTGAACCTAGTATCAACAATTGGAGAGAGGTTAGAGTCAATTAGATGGAGTTGGAAGATGGAGGAACAAGAAAATACGAAGAAGGAACCAAAATTACTAAAGAGTGAAATTCAGGGACCAAAGTGTAACAAATGGAAAATTGTATAATGGCCGCTCGCACATCCTATTTCTCTCGTACGCACGGGCATGAACTTCATTTGCTGAGAAAAAAATCAATGAACGGCACGCACGCGCAAATAAATGTACAACGTGTACGCGCACATGCCATTTTTGAGCCTGAACGGCTCAATTTTCTTGTTTCATTCAAATTTTTATAAAAATCAAATTTAACCTATTTCTTTGAGATGAGGGCAGTGTGAACGACAGATAACATATCAAATCCTATTTTTCACCACAAAAAAGAGGCTAGCATGAGATTGAAGTTAATTAACATAAGATATTGAAGATTCAAAGTTCAGGTTGAAGAAAGACGAAGAAGAAATTGATTTTTCACTTTCCATTCATTGTTTTTCATTCCAGAGGATGTTTTTCCAAATCTTTTTGTATAATTTACATAAAAACATGTTAGGCTGATTATTTTCATGTATTGAATGAAGATGAAACTTGTTATTATTTATTTTTAATTCAAGACAAGTAGTTAGTTAATTTCTTATTTTTCTTGATTAATCTAGCACACATAATTTTATGATTTGATTGCTTGATCACCAATTAAATATACAGTTACTTGTTGTAGTGTTGGGAGGCTCACAATATATCTAGAACATTGCTTGATTAACATGTATGCAATAGATATTAGGAATAATATTTATCATGTGTGCAATTTTTGAGATAATCTAAACTTTAATGCTTGCTATTCATTCGAATTTGGACTATGAATCGGTTCGGGTCGTGAGTAGAATAGATTTAATTTATCTTGAAAAAGAGAATTAATTACAATAGATTTATC
>CAIGRF010091317.1:6043-18342 GCA_903798235.1 Fraxinus ornus
TGCAAAATTCTTTAATCTATTGAATTCACCTTGGAAGAGAATGCCAAATCTTTTATTCATTTAAAGCTGCTTCATTTTTTAACTGATATATTTGGTAAATTCCTTCTGTCCGATAATTAATACAAACTGGCCAAGAACTTCATTGTCTTAATGATTCCTTAAGTTTCATGCAACAAGAAAATGATGGAAAGAAATGTTGCATTAAGACCTGTATTGTGTCTTTGTCAATGTGTTTTGAGATGTTATCGATCAAATAATTTATTTGTCTTACAGCTGATGTTTGCAAATTAACATCAGTTATCTCTTCGGAAACTTGTAGTTTATAGCAATTGAAGGTTAATTTATTTAGATACGCCTTGTTGTTTCAGCTAGTAACATTCCTGTTGTGAAGGAAGTTGAAGCAATCATTGATCCTGAGGCCTTCACTGTTGTGCGATTCGTTATAGGTACATTGCCGTTTATCCCATTTGTACTACAGGCTAGAGATGATGCCGAAATCCGTAAAGCAGGGCTAGAGTTGGGATTTTGGGTCAGCTTAGGGTATATCATGTAGTATCTGGTTTTTGTTTGCTGTTGGTGTTGTGTTAACGAAGTACGGATAATATACTTGTGACCATTTTTATATTAAATCTCTTGGATTTCTTTTCTGTTATGTTAATTCTAACTTACTGAAATGATAAAAATATATAATAAAATCGGAGAAAAATCGAAAGAAAATCGAAAGAAAAAAGGAAAATATGAGAAAAGCTAATTTCATGCCATTCTGCTAATAGATTCATGAATGTATTAGAGAGATATATGCTTTCATTTTTGAAGTATATTGTATTATTTGCAAGCCTTCACCTCTGATAAATGTTGGAAGAAAATTAAAGGAAACAATTTTTCTATTAATGAGACGATGTTGTTTAACCGTGCTAGCAAATTCAAAAGTGACGAAACAATTGGAATAATGAGAAAAGATTCATATTTTAATTATAAAATTGCTGAGGTTAAAGCTTAGATTATCTCCAATGCGATTAATCTATCTCACATTTAAATAATCTAATTTTTTGTCGATGTGGTATATATGTTTTATAAATAGATCGTTGAGTCTAAAATTTTCTATACTTCAATATTTTTTTGTCTTTTATTAATATTAAAATAGAGTTGAATATTCTAATCAAAATTTATATGTTATTTAATACTATATTAACATTAAACCATTAAGTTTTTTTGAATAATCAGATTTTTTTGAATAAAATATTATTAAAAACAATTCTCAAAGTTTCAAAGTAAACGCGTTTTCCATTTTTATATTTTGAGAAACAGTTTTTCAGAATGACAAAAAGAATGTATTTTCAGAAATTTCAAAACAGACACTCAAAACACAAAATACAAAATGAATTCAAAACTCAAAATCGAAACACGAAGACAACAGCCCCTTAGTTTCCCTAAGTGTCTTGTAATTACTTTGCACTTTTGTTTACATTTTCACAAATCGCTTGATCAAAGAAAGCTAGGGTTAAAATAATTTTGATGCTCAATAACTAAATAATACTTGTAGGACAATTACTTTGTTACTTGTCACAATATGTACTTATCACGATAAAAGACAAAATAGCAAATATGTGCTAAATGTAGAGTGAAATGATGAATTATGGCTCATTACCATGGAAACATATCCCACCTCATCTTTTCCAATGTCAACTCGAGCCCCTGTTTGGTGGGGTTCGTGGGGATTAAAATCAGATTTTTAGTTAATTTTAACAGAAGTTGATGAAATATGTGGTTGAAAAGTCGTAGAACTCATAAATATGTGATTAAAATTAATTATTGATTTTGATTTAAATTAAAATATAGATTTTAATGGATAACAAACGGGGGCAAATCAATAGAAAAATCTAGTTTTATAAAGTTTGATGATATGACCGTGACAATTTGACAACTAGTCACCCTATTCTTAATACTAGGAATGATTGACCAATTATATATAAGGTTAAGGACCAAGGATGCAAAATTCTCAAGCAAAAAAGTTGGTTGTGAATGTCTGATATTTGGTAGTCAACGATTCCTTTATTACAATATAATATTTAAAGAAATGTACTGAGTTCTATTATTTGAAAAAAATTAATTTTTGAATAATGGTTTTTTAAAAATGTATGTTTAAAAAATAAAGAGAATTTTTGAATTTATATTTAATATTATTTTATTGAGAAAATGTGTAGTTGATAAAAGAAAAAAGATAAATGAATTAAAATTTTACAGGGCCACGTGCATATAAAATAATAAAGTAATTTAAACAAAGAAATTACCTATAAATGAATGAACTTTATTCTTTTATTAAAAATAAAAACTTTAAAAAACCTGTAAAATTTTCTGATACTAAAATCTCTCTCTCTCTCTCTCTCTCACACACACACACACACAAACAAGAAATCTCTCGTAAACGAAAACTCATCTTAATCTCTCTTGAGTTACAGTGAAGGTATGGAAAGAACCCCCTAAGAAGATTCAGAATTTCCTCAAGAAAGGTACAATCTTTATAACAATTATGCGGTTCTATGCGCATATAATGTGTTTTTAATTCTTGTGAGCGTGTAAAGACGAAAATCTGTTGCTGGGAGGGGGGCACTGTGTCAGTTTCAATGCAATCAACACATGATATTAATGGAACTTATGCAAAAAGATGGTTCTTATGAAAATTGGGCATTAGTAGTATCAATCTGAAGAGTTTGCTGTGATTTCACTCGTTGTTGGATAATTTTGTGATTATTGGGAATTTTACAGGTTCCTTGTGGGATGTAATGCATTGTAGATTCCAGTTGAGTTGTCAAAATTGATGTTTTTATGTGGGTATGATATAAATTTAGAGCATAGTTAAATTTAAGGCTCAGATTTTGCCTTGTCCTCTAAATTTGTCTGATAATTTGACTTCCCACCCCCACCTGCAAGGGAACTTCACTTCACTTCTTAAAATTGTAATTGGAAACAGAAATAAGAACCCTGTTTGATGTAGATTCTTAAGAATAGATTTTGTGAAAAGTGATTTTTGGGGATGATATGTGGTTGAAAATGAGTTTAGGGGGAATTGAATTTTATAGAAACTCTAAGAAAGAGGGGCTAAATATAATGATTTTTTGGGAAGTATCTATTTTGAAGAATTAAATTGATATGACACCAAATTTGGTTCTTAAGTCAAACGCACAACTTTCTTAAATATAATTGGAAATTAGAAAAAACACCAGCAAACAACATGTTTGACTGGAATTATTTTCACTGATATTTTAGTTGTTTTGTTTTGATATGGCTATGATTCAAAAGAAGATTACAGAGTTTCCAATTTGCCCACTTCCTATCTGTATAACTGAAGTGGATATATCTGTAATTCTCATTATGGAAGAAATCTTAACACTGGAGAGATTTAGAGGTACATTTTTTTTTTAAAGAAAGAAAAAGGATATATTAGATATAAACTTCTGGAGTTCTGGAGGTATTTAGACTGTGCTACAATTTTACGTGTATAGTATTGTGCTTCTTGTTTTAGATTATAAAAAAAAATTAAGTCAAATCTTGTGATGGTTGTTGGTTTGTTCACTTTTACATTTCATTTTCTAGGATCCACAACAAAGGAGGATGGGTATAGCTGATACAAAGAGCTCTAAGAATTACTGGATTAAAGTCTCAGCTTGCATTACATAAGTAATAGCTAGAATTTGTACAGCTTTTGGTTTATACTGATGAAGAGAACTCTTCAAACTCTGGCTGAACTAAAAGAGAAAAAAAGTGAAAGCAAATGGCAGAATCCAGAGCTCCCTCTGTCATTTTTGATATTCCTGAATCTGCCGCTTCTCTCAATTCAGTAAGATTTCATTCAGATAGACATGGGAATCATAACGTTCATGGACCTAGTTTTTCTGGTTTTAAGAAGAGAGGTCATAGTCTTGGAAGTCGTTCTTGGATAAAGATTGATCAAACTGGAAATTCAAAAGTTTTGGAACTGGATAAGTTTACCGTAATGAGGCATTGCTCTTTACCTTCTCGAGATCTCAGGCTTTTGGACCCGATGTTTATCTATTCTTACACGATATTAGGTCGAGAGAAGGCTATTGTCATTAGTCTCGAACAGATTAGATGTATAATCACAGCTGATGAGGTTATACTAATGAACTCACTTGATGCGTCTGTGCTACAGTACAAATCTGAATTGTGCAGACGCCTTCAGACATCTAAAGATCAACCTGGTAAAATAGTTTAGTTTGTAAATGATGTTTAATTTTTCCATCGTTGACTGCGTCATTTTGCTCCTATGAACCACTAAATAATAAATCTTGATCTTTGCGTGAAATTGTGTTCCTTATGTCTTTGGAACATTGAGATAAATTTCAAATATTAGTATTCTTGACAATATTACTGAAAAGAAAATGGATAGAAAGTAAGAACTCGAATCCAAAAAAAATTTCTTAGTTAGAAGTCCATTGAACTCTCTATAGTGAGATAATTATCCGCATCTAATTGATCGGAAATGAAAGTATTTCTTCATCATCTAGAGAGATACATTTAATGGTTACGTTCTCAAGGATTAACCACTGCTTATTACTAGTTTAACCGGCAATCCTTCAAAACTATACCAGTCAACGAGAAGTTATTGTTTTTTCACCTTCGTTATTCCTTTTCATTGATCTAAAATTAGTATGAATCAGCCTGATAGAAATTCCAGGGAGAAGTTAATATAAAAAGGGAACAAGAAAGTAGGTAACTGACTTGCTGTAAATCTCTAAATGCATGTACCAGTGTTAGGCAGGACACTTCTTTTTGTACATGGAAAGTGGTTGTACATGTTGACTACAAGATATTATGGAAATGTCTATGTTTCTCACAGCAACAGGTATTGATGTAAAATGTGAAAGCTTAGTGGGAAACCGAGTTTTAAACATTGCCTTCCATGATTCTTTCTTTCTCTTTTACTTGTCAAGAAAGGAAGGCTAAGAAAAGCAAGAAACTGAGGAGAAATTGTCCTGTTTCAATAGGTTAAAAGTTAAAACCTTCTTGATCTACAGTCTGAAAATCTGTATTTTTTCGTCTTTGACCACAGAAGTATACTTAGCACCTGCCTTGCTTCTTATCTAGCTTTAAGGTGCCCTGTGGCGGGGACATTGGGGAGTCCAGAAGGCATAAGCATAAAGTCTAATGCCTGTTTATTGTCACATAGGCCGTATTTAGATCGTCTTCTTCGTGAATTCGTCTGATGGTAGCCTGACCTTTATCCCCGTTTATTTTCTGGTAAATGTAATTCGTGTAGAGTATAAATTGGTTTTATTATTTTCTGGTGCTTTCTTTCTTTGATTTTACCTTCATAGGTTCTAACAAATTGAAGAATGATCTCTTGATTGGTCTCCTATAAAGTTGTTGACACATAATCATCAATACGATCTTCTAGAATTAACTTATTCCATGACTTAAAAAGTGTTATTCTGACAATAATTTAATGAATTTCGAGGACAACTCTTTTATTTTATCCAATATTCACAATTAGATATGAAATTTGAATGCATGCATATATTGCTTGTATTTTCTATATTAAAACAAATTTGGAAATCAGAGTTCAGAGTTCAGGTAACAAGCATTAAATATCACCTTTGTTTTAGTTTAAGCTTAATATGAATTAATCAATTATCGAATACTTTGGGATTTTTTTAATTAAATATATATAAATTCTTCTAAATCTAGGAACAACCTTACAACTAGAAGGGGGGTTTGGCAGAATCCCCTACACCAAGAAGTAATACAGTTGGTGGAAACATACAAGGCTTACCTCCAGAACTACGTCGAGAGGAGAGAGAGAAGAAAGCATATGAATATTATGTTTATTGCTTAGAATATGTTAATAATCATTTAAATCTCTTCACAAGAGCATTTGTGATTATGGCTCTAGCAATGATAAAATAAAACTGTTTTAACATATATTTAGTTGTAAGGGCCAATATATTGGTCAGTACACGTGGTCCTCCTCTTCCATACTGAATAGATCTATGGAAATAGAACTGGTCTTTTTTTTCTATTTCTTTTCATGTAACAGTCGATAATGTGCAAAGATTTTTTCATCAATGAAATTTTTTTCTTGATACTGATGATTATTCAATACAGTATTTCAGTCTGCTATAATTATAAAGTTAAGTTGCCCCATACAAAAGCTATTTTTAGGTACGGTTGTAATAGTTGTAAAATAAGATACAATTGACTTGTATAATAATTATTGTGACATTAAAATTGCTTTATGAATGGGTGTGTATTTTAGCTACGTTTGAGTATGATAAATCGCTCCAATCTTATAAATCTATGCAAAAATTTCCTTTCTTTATATCTATAATTTTCTCCAAATAAATATTTGAAGTTGCTTACAATGTGCCTGATTTTATTCAGATGATCTGCCATTCGAATTCAAGGCATTGGAGCTTGCTTTGGAACTAACATGTACGTCCCTTGATACTCAGGTACGTGACTATCTGTTTTAAGCACTAGTAGTGGAAGTTTTTGTTTGAGATTTCTAGTTTTGTCTAGCAAATGGATCCTAGAGTTTGTCTTAATTAGCCTATGGGTATCTGGGATCTTCTATGACTCATTGCGGAGGTTTCTCTGTGCGGGGAGAGTGTTTTCGCTGTATATTTGTTATGAAGATTTCTGTAGTAAATCTGTCGTTTCTGATTCCCAAATTTACATTCAGGAAATGAAAAGCCTTTCCTTCAGTTGTTTTAATCTCGTTATTCTTTGTGCACTCAAGTCCTTTTTAAAATGGCTCATCTTCTCCTATCTTTGATTTGAGGATTACTACATATGGCTTTTCTGTCCTAACTCCACTACCAATCTTCACATCCACAAACATGGTTACCGAAAGATGAAATGCTATAGATGATGTACACTTGTTTGAATAGTATCTATATGTGGGTATAACTCTCAAAACCAAAATAAGCAATCTAATAGCATCTTTGGTAGGGAGGATTAGATAGCACGAGTCATGTTCAATACTAGGTGCCAAACATGCGCTAAAGAATGTGTGATAGGGAGGATTGGATAGCACAAGTCGTATTCAATACTGGGTACCGAACATGCACTAAAGAATGTGTCAGCTAAGTTATTGTTTTGAACTTTATGCATTTAGTAGGTGAAAGAACTAGAAATGGAGATATATCCAGTACTTGATGAATTAGCGTCATCAATAAGCACTCTCAATCTTGAGCGGGTGCGTAGATTCAAGGGCCACCTCCTTGCCTTGACCCAGAGAGTACAAAAGGTAAGATAATGGATTTGTGCGTTAGAATATATGTTAAGCGGCTTTTTGTACTCATTAGCTTTTATCTTGAATTCTTAGGTTTGTGATGAAATCGAACATTTGATGGATGATGATGGAGATATGGCTGAGATGTATTTAACGGAGAAGAAAGAAAGGAGGGAGGTGCTGGCCAGCGGTGACCTATATGATCAAATCAGCACTTCTCAAAATATAAGGGTTGTATCGAAATCTGCACCCGTTTCTCCAGTGGGATCGTGTAGTGGAGTGCGGAAACTGCAAAGAGCTTTCAGCAGCATTAGTTCTAGTAAACATGGAAGCTTCCTAAGTTCATCTAGTGCTGGAGAAAACATCGATCAACTTGAAATGTTACTGGAAGCATACTTTATAGTCACCGACAACACACTCAACAAGTTGCTATCGGTGAGAAACCCATTATAAGACCATTCTTCCCAGTATATTGTTTATGAGTCTTAAATGTAGTTAAAACTAAGGAAAAAATTGCACCATTGTTCTTAACTTTTGAAAAGGATAAAGTTGGTCCTCAATCTTTGATTGTTTTTGCACCGGGTAATCTCTTAAGATCATGCGACCCTTACATGTTCAAATTTATAAAGTCAAGGTTTTGTTTCTCAACTTGGACTAGTGCTCAAAAATTTCTGAGGCATGTTTTCATGATGGCCACTTCACAATTCAGTGAAAATTTGGACGGTTTTGGTCATTAGGGATGATTGTTCAACTTGCCACTCTGGCAATAGGTTGAGTGCATATAGTACTTATTTTTCCTAAAATTAACTGACATTTTTTCCCCTGTCGATTCTAGAGGCTCTCTAGGCTTGATTACTCTTTGGCCACGACCACCCACAAAATATCCTTTTGACACTGGGAATGTACTTGTACATTCATGATTTGATTTTGACTAAGCGTACTCTATATGCCTAAGTACTAAGTTGCACTGGCTTCTTAAGAAAGAGCACTTCGTTCATCGATCTGGTGGCCTTAACAAGTGATTGAAGTACACATTCACCACTGCTGTACTACAAACAAGTAGTTCAAAATAAGTCAAAATAATTCGAATTACTACATGATTGACACTTAGGCATAAGTAATTTTACTTTCATATTTCATGGCATTGCAGCTTAAAGAGTATATCGATGATACGGAGGATTTGATCAACATAAAGCTGGTATGGATCAAAAGGCAATAATCATGATTAGATTTCTTATCTTTAACAATATGCAATGCAGGCAAAATTTACTTGTTTTATATTTGTAAACAGGGAAATGTCCAGAACCAGCTGATCCAATTTGAGTTGCTTCTGACGGCTGCCACTTTCGTAGCTACTGTATTTGCTGTTGTAACTGCTATTTTTGGAATGAACTTCGACGATTCAACCTTTGATAACCCGTCTACATTTTACTGGGTTCTTATCATAACTGGAGCATTCTGTGGAATGTTGTACTTTGCCTTCTTGATTTATTTTAGGCACAAGAAAGTATTTCCTTTATAGATTGTACGTGCGAATATATATTGTTTAGAATTAATTTATGGAAAATTGGTCACAGATTTTGTTATGACACCAGAACGATGAGATCTTGAGCTCGTTGAGAGCTCGTTGAACCCAGGCAAGTGCAATAGCCAATAGTTGGTATTCTCTCTGATTTTGTTATCAATGCTGCAAGATTTGTGCTTATGTTTGAGGTTTGAACTCGCGGATTATTTTCTCCATGACAATCTTCATTCAGACAACTTTTTCTTTTAAGCCTTTGTTTGGAACCCATTTTAGATCTATGTTTAGCAGTGTTCTAAAAGTCGCATTAAGTCGCAATGCATGACAGAAATGTTTCTAAAAGTCGCAATGCATGGCATAAATGTTAAGCCAAGTTGCTTGGCGCCTTATTTACTGTTGACCGCTAATGCGTACCTAGGTGTAATTATGTGTCTAGGAGCGCATTATTATATTTAAAAAAAAATTACAATTTTTTAAGTTAAAATTTAAAAGCTAATTTACATTTAAAACTTATCTTTTTATTTGAAACTTTTGAAAAAATGTATAAAATTCCTATAAATCTGTTCTAGATGTTTGATACGTATTATTTTTAATTATTAAATGATTTTTTGATTAATTAAAAATTAAAATAATATTAAAATAAGAAAACGTTTTTTTCACTCCTATGTCTCTCTTAAGCTCATGTAGCCCATAGTTTGATTTCCATGCATCGTCAGACATTACACATTTTAGAACACTAATATTTAGACAATTTCAGACTATTGTAGCTTTTCCTTATGTTGCCCCTAACACTGTCTCAACGGGTAAATCAATCAATTTCATGCTTGTCTCTAATAAGTGTATTTTATACACACTTATTTAGACCTAAAAATATAGATATTTAATAGTTATTTTGAAAAATTATAGTCTAATTTATTATATATTTCGTTTAATAGGTAAAAAGATGTGGAATTGAAAGAAAGAAGCGATAATTGACAAAAAAAAAAATGCAAGTTCAGGGACTAAAGTGTAAATACTCAAAAGTTACGTCAAACCTCAAGATGAAGATTCGAGAATGCTATGAGTCAATTAGATGCAATTAGAAGTAAAAAAAAGAATAGAATATAATCAAAATATTTCCACAAATCAATTTTCAACCGCATAAGTATGTGACACAATTTTAGTCGGAGATTGAAACTCATTTTTGACATAGTAAACGTTCATATTGGCAAGATGAAACCTTTTGAGTTATCTTTTCAATGCACTTTGAATCGCCTTAATTGGGTATCAAAAGAGAAAGTTGTGCAAAAATATTGAAAAATGTGCGAAAAATGTGCAAAAAATGAGTGGCAAACTGGCGCTTAGGCACTATCCTGGAGCGCCCAAGAGCCAGGGGCGAGTTTTGAAACAGCAAGTCAGCACCCAGGCAGTAGGACCCAAGTGTCCAGGTGCTGTGATTGCCCAGAAGATGTAGGAAAAAAAAAAGAGAAACAGCACCCAGATTTATATCACGTCGTGCCTTCAAGCGTTTAGGCGATGGGCCGCCTATTTTAGGGTTGCACAGCTTTGACCCGTGAAAAGTTTAGAAAGAATCCAAAATTGGGGGGAATAAAAAGGTGAAGGGGAGTATAAATACAAGAATGAAGACACTTTTTGGGGATTCCATGCATTGAGAGGCACAAGACATAACGTGAGAGTTCGAAAGAAAATCAAAAGGGGTAGAAAAACACATAATTATCAGGATCAAAGAGCAGAAGTTAGGGTTTGAAGATTTTTTAGATTGAAGAATATTCCTGGTGCAAGATCCAATTCTTTTTATGATCGATATTTCAAACCCTCGAAATTCATAGTTAGGACGAACAATGTAATTTATGTGCGACACTTTATTTCTTTTATTCAATATTCTAGTTCTTTAAATGCTTATGTGTTGATTTTATTTATAAATTAAATTCTTTGAATTCTTTGGCCAATTACTCAATGATTTATAAATCTATTACAAATCGAGAAGTGGGTTTTAGATTTGGATCATATAGTAAAATTCGATAATTTAGTATAACGTGTGGAGATACTTATACTAATTATTGCAGTCATTAGATGTATTCTTAGATCTAATATTTCGTTTAACTAAGATTGATTTACATAGAGATATGAAATTGAATTAATTAAATAGATTCAATGAGAACTCGAGAGTGGTAAATTGAATACTTGAGAAGAATTAAGCCGAACAGTACAATAGTAATAAATTTTGATTGACGAATTAAAGGAATTCATAGATAAAATTCTAAGTCCTAACATCCATATTCATACTTTTAAAATCGAAATTCGAAAAATTATGTATGTTAGATAATTTAGTTTGAGTTAAATCCACCAATGACTACCCAACTTTATATTTGATGTTATCATGACCACCAAAATTGATTTTGTTTCACCATAGCCATCCAACTTTATACTTAGTGCCACGTGGTTACCTAATTTGATTTTATTTCACCATGACTATCAAATTTCAGGTTAATTACCTCAATAATCACTGAACTTTATCGAAAGTTTCCACCAGGTCACTGTACTTTAAAAACTACATAGTTAGTCACTAAACTTTCGAAACTGCAACCTCATCCATCATTGAACTTTAAAAATCACCTCATTTATCACTGAACTTTGCAAAAGATTTCTACGGAGTCACTGAACTTTGCAAAAAGCTTCCCAGAGTGACCATCTAGGAAATTTTTGCAAAGTTCAGTGACCATTGAGAAATTTTTTGCAAAGTTAAGTGATGAATTGTGTGATTTTTAAAGTTCAGTGATGGATGAGGTTGCAGTTTCGAAAGTTCATTAACTAACCACGTAGTTTTTAAATTAGTGACCTGGTGGAAACTTTCGGTAAAGTTAAGTGACTATTGGGGTAATTAACCCATCAAATTTCATATAAAGTTTCGTCATGGCCACCAAATTCCATATAACATTTCACAATGGTCGTCCAACTTCTTTTCACCATTTTCATTAATTGTAAAAGGGTTAAACTAGTAACTTTGCATCGTATATATAAAATAAAATAAAAATAAAAAATTATTTTACTTAAAAAATAAAATAAAATAAAATAAAATTGTAAAAAAATGTTCCTTAAAAAAGACTTTTTTTAATAAAACATTTTTAAAATAAAATAAAATTTTATTTTAAAATAACGTTTTTAAAATTTTTAAAAAAACTTTTTTTAAAAAAAATTTATTTTATATAAATAATACAAAGTTATAGTTTACCCCTTTTAAAATTAGTGAAAATTGTAAAAAGAAATTGAGTGGTAATGGTAAAATAATATCAAATTGGGTGATTATAGTTGTTTCGCGAGTTTTCACTCGCCAACAATTAAAGAAAAAGGGGTCAGACGATTGTGTAAAGAACAAACCTCTTGAGACAAAGTCCCAAAAAGGGGTGTATTTACTAGTGAATGATTACAATTGGGAAACAGATTAAAACACCTCCAAAGGGCGCAAGCACACGAGTACTGAAAATGATTTAAATTTAGACTAAGGAAATAAAAATTACATATTCT
>CAIGRF010091317.1:39643-54969 GCA_903798235.1 Fraxinus ornus
ATGAGAAATATGTGGTTGAAAAAGAAGGAAAAGTTATTGATGTGATAGAAAATATTATTTTATTGAAGAATGTGTGGTTGAACATGAGTAGAAGAATGAGAATGAAAAAAATAATGTGGGACAAACAGGGGTTAAAATCGGCTGAAAAATAAAATCCTCTCTCTCCACTCACGATTTTGCTCCGTCTGAAGATAACTCTCTGACGACTCAGCCCCAGTCCGAAGACCTCTCGTCGGCGACTCTACGTCCTGCGAACAAAAGATCTCGGACCTCGTTCGAAGTAAGTTTTTGTCATTTTTTGTCTTTTGAATGTGTAGAGTATATCTTTTCTTACCTATTTTCTTATAAATCTGAAATGTGGAAGTTATTGAGGTTGAGTTTGCTGGACGGAGAGCTGAACTAGGATCTGTATGGGGTTGGTCGATCGAGATTGAAGAGCTGTGGTGGTTTCTAATATGCCCTGGTTGAAGACCTTTAGAGATTTTTTTCAAAGTAGTATGTGAGAGGTATTATTGCCGAGACAAAATTTGGGCTTTCCTGTCCAAGTGACCAGCATTATATGTGAAACACAGTTTTTTTTTTTTTTTTTCAATTAGTTATGGAATGAGATGTTAGAGTGGAAAAGTTGCAAGGTTGATACAAGAGTTTGACATTGCCAATGTTATTAGTTCAAATCTGTCATGTAATATATGGTTAACTGGTAAGGTATGCTTATTTTGCTTGAATTTCACACCAACCGTAACGTTATTCATCCTGTCAATTTATGATGAAGTGATAATGTTTTTGTGAATGAATCAGGATTGTTGATGGCTGGGAAGAACAAGTGAATTTGTGATTCTTGGGGTGGGGTGGGGTGGGCAGGACACATGATGCCAGAATGTCCAAAAAAGAGGAGATGTCCAAACTGTGGAGAGGGGTTCGTTAGATGGTTGGAGGTAGGAAAAAATTCCAAGAATCAAGGGAAGTTGTTCCAATCTTGTACCTGCGACTATAAGTTTTTCAAGTTTTGTTACGTTTCGCCCGACGAAGAGTATCCATTGCAAGGTGAATCAAGTGACACTACGAAAGGAAGTGAATCCGTCCACGATTTGTCCCGTATGTTGAAAGTGTGTGCAAAAATAACCGAGGAGAGGGACTTAGAGATTTCACTAAACATTACCATGCGCAGGGGAAAAAGTGTTTCGGAAGATTAATTACGAATTATGTGTATTTGAATGATTGTGACTGCTTTGGTTTTATGTTTGAAATTTCTATACGTATGAACAAGACTCCCGTTTGGTGTATGTTGCCTCTTTTTATCAACATTTTGTGTTTCAAAATGAAATATGAACCTTGTGATAATGTAGTTTACTTCAACATGGTTATGATATCAGTTTCAAAACTCCTTCAGAAAAGATTTACATGGTTTTCCATTCAAGTATTAGCCATGTCACTGGCATGATTCAAGCAAGTGTTGGTTACAATATTTCATGTTCATCAAGTCAACATTAAAACCATCGACAGTATGAACCATGACATATTCAAGCCATCTTATTCTAATCTCATAAGTTTACTTTTACACCCTAGAGCACAGGCTGAACCATGGGATATTCTGACAACCATACAAACATTCACCCAAATGGCCTAACCACTTGTGAAGCAGTGTTCTGTTGACAACAACCAAGATTGTCACATTAAATAAATTCCATTCTTAGATAAGACCTTCAGCCACTAGAAAACCAATCAACCACCAACCACCATTACTTGAAATGAACAACAGAAATGCATTAGATTAGAATCCGACATAAAATTGAATACGATACAAAATGTCTACTTAGTAAGCTACCAAATAAACAATAGAAATCCAGCACGATTCTCAATCATTTGTGCTCTACACATATGGAAACCGAACATCATAGCAACCACATCAAGCACTTCCTTTGCTTCTACATCTATTGTCCGTTAAATTAAAATCGTATATGCTCTCCTGTGTGCCGACATGTTGGGAAGAGAAGGTGTTCGTCATGCGAACATCCTACAAATGAAATGAATAACGCCATTTACAAAAAGTTCAATTCGGAACTTAGCTAAGTTGCTACATATAAATCTCTTGCTAAATTACTTGAACATTGATTGTGCTCCAAATGGACATTGTTAATACGCCATAACCAGTAAGTTCAGAACATGTTGTCAATCTTGCTTTACAGCCAGTTTGCATGGTTGGTTGAGGCTTCAGAACTGCATTTGTACCGTTGGTTTGACGGCCTTCCCGACTACATGTAAAAGTCATGTAATGTACAACCCCGTCATAACCCTTCTTCGAATTCCTTTTTCGCACATGAAAACCGATTTGGTAAGAATGGTGCTTATAAAATTCGAAAACCTCATTTTCATCTTTAAACTTCATTCCAACAGCGGGCACAATAATTTATGTTTCTTCACCTACGCTTGTATCGTTCAGATCGTCATCTTCGGATGAAAGAATTTGCAAATAATCTACATTGACGAAAAATAGACAATAATCAATTATCATCTTCGCACAAAACCATTCAAATATAGACAGCTTTCACTGGGCATAAGCAGAACTTGGGCTCATATGCAACTTACTGTTTTCAAGCCCAACTTACTATTTCAAACTTCTGTCACATCACCATGCTGTAACAAATTCGATAGACCATGCAGTACGTGTAGCACACTCCTTTGTTTAATTAATGGAAATTCATGGAACATATTTGGTGATGTTGATTGAATGAAGTTGGATTACTTTTACAATGTATGCTTGATTTTTTCATTCCGAAAGTTTTCTAATTTTAAGGACCTGTTTTGAGCCTATTTTTTTTTTTTGTGTAGAATTCATTATGAAATAATAGATTGATGGATAATATATGATTAAAAAATAATAACGAAAAGTTTTAAATTTGCGTGAAATATTATTTTATTGAAAATGTGTGATTAAAAAGAGAGAAAAATATATATTTTAAAAATAATGGGAATCAAACAAGGGCTAAAGTGTTTTTGTTGCTTGTTTATGAAATTTCGTCTTTTCTTGATGCGGGCTTGGTAAGGCTTGTCAAATCCTCAAGCTATTTGACGATATATTTTATAAGAAATATCGAGAACGATATTTTAGGACAACGTTGTAATGATGTGGTCCGAGATTCTTGTAATTCATTATGGAATAGTAGATTGACGGAGAATGTGTGGTTAAAAAGTAACGAAAAAGTTTTAAATTTACGTGAAATATTATTTTATTGAAAAATGTATGGTTGAATAGGAAGAAAAAAATATTTTTTGAAAATAATGGAAATGAGCTAAAGTGTTTTTGTTGCTTGTTTATGAATTTTCGTCTTTTCTTGATGCAGGCTGTCAAATCCTCAAGCTATTTAACGATATATTTTATAAGAAATATCAAAAACGATCTTTTAGGACAATGTTGTAAAAATGTTGCATTCTCGTCTTCTTCCTAATTATATTTCTAACGTTTCTTGATTAGTCATTAAAGTTCTCGAAATATCTCGAGTATTTTAGTTCTTGTGTTAACTATGAAAACTAATTATTATGATATAAAATGTAGGCGTTTAAATTTTTATTATAGGCATCAAGATTAGCCACATCTGTCAATATTCCATTTCATATTTTGGATACCTATTTGCTTCGTCGATTCCGATATTTTTCTCGATAAACAAGCAAATTTTGAATGTAAATTTGGACAGTTCATTAATTTGTTTGTGTTATCTTTGTACAAGGAAATGCTAATTTTCTCTGAAGTCGCTCCATTATAGTACTATCCCAAGTCACCCCTATCGACGATGGGCCTTCTCAGACCTTTACGACTTGAAGCAAAAAATTAAGGACAATGCTACACCAACCGAATTTTTTACATAATTTTTTACACCCTCAACACGTGGCGGCCCCCTATTGGAAGGAAGGCTGATGGGCCTGCCTTCCTTCCAATAGGAGGCCGCCACATGTTTTCTATGTAAAATTTTATGTAAGTTATTTGGTACATATAGATTAATCCAAAAATTAATCCTCAAAAAACTAAATGAGAACTTAAGTGCTATATTCTACAAATGTTAGGGACCCAAAAAAAAAATAATTTTCTCAAATCGAAATTTTACATTGCCAAATAGATGGGATTTTAACAGAAGAAACAGAATTGAGGGACTAAAAAGCAAATTACAAAAATGCCGGCGTCAACCCTCTTCTACAAAACAGTTTCAGAAAGCTAAAACCTTGAGATCTGCAGAAATGGAAGAAGAACACGTTAAAACGCATCTCTCGTCGGATTATACTGTAATCGAGGAGTGGAACGGAACGGCGTTTTCGGATCTCACAAAAACCGCTACCATCACAATCACTCGAGATTCCGTTAAAAAATCAACCAGCCGATTCAACCATTTTTCTCGGCGATTTCTCGACGCTTTTGTTCCCGAGGCAATTTCTCTATTTTCTCAATTAATTAATTTAAATTTTTACAATGAAGGAAGCATGAATGCTAATGTAGAGTACTGTATGCTTCAAAAGATTGTACCTTACCAGATAATTGCTTCTCAATTATGTAATAAGAATTTCAGGACAAGGTACGATGAAGGAAATAAAGTACTAATATTCTTTGTGCTTCGCATGTATAGTACCTAATTCTTAAAAGGTTGTGCCTTGGCTAGATAATTGCTTTACGCCATAAGCAATTTGATCTCGCCATTGTTTGGCAATAATACACTGTGAAAGGTACAAGAATGTAAGCACATGGTAAAGCATCGAAGATGAAGTACTTTTTGCTACCAAGCTGGGACCTTGCCTCCTCATTTCGTGCCTGTGCTCGTATACTCGAGTTCACGTTAAAATGATAATTCTTTAACCTGTTATAATGTTTTAAGTTAAATAAATTTGCTGATTTTTATGTTATGATCACGAATTTAAATAAGAATGAAATGGTCAGGAAAAATGTGTACTTCACACTTCTTCAACTGAAAAATAGGCAAAACTGTAATGACACGAGAATAACATTTCTATTTTCAATAATGATTATGCGAGCAGCATGATTCTGTCATTGATATTTTACTTAAAATTCAGGGATTTCCGAGCAGTGTGACTCCAGATTACGTCCCTTTTCAAATATGGGACTCATTGCAGGTTTGTCATCATTTAATTTTATACTTCAGATATCAAGTTGGATCGTATTCTCAAATTGGACAAGACCGATCATGATTTTATTTATATAGGGCCTTTCAACATATGTGCGAACAATGCTCTCCACCCAGGTGAGTTATTAACTACACAGCCACGCGTCTATATCATTTTTATTGCTATCTGTTGCTCGTTTGAGTGTTTGCATTCTTTTTTAGGCTCTTCTAAGTGCTATTGGAGTAGGTGAAAAATCTGCTACTGTTATTGGGGCTACATTTCAGGTAAGCCTATCTTTTGTGTGACTTTTTAGTTTCATACGTTGACAAGTATAATTTTCCAACGTCACAATTTTGAAACTGTTTCAGTGGTTTCTAAGAGATTTAACTGGAATGCTTGGAGGGGTCTTATTTACATTTTACCAGGTAGATGTTGTGTGCTTTCCAAATTGCTCCTAACTTAATTTGTAGCTCGAGTCTTGAAACATAATTTTGCTGTTCAGATTTTTACTTTCTAATGTCGAATCACAGTAAAAAGTTTCTTTATTCTTGGAATTCCTTAATATTTGTTCAATCAAGTCAATGGAAATATATATGTAACATAAATAGAGTGATAGTAGTAATTATGAGGAAATGATAAATATGTGAGGTGTTGAGAGTTCACAGTCCTGGATGAAAACTTGAATACACGTGAGTTCAGTGGCTACTGTTGTTATAAGGTCTTCACTTTCAGTTAAAATTTATCATGTCAATTTGAGTGGATGGTTGATTTGTTTATTTTCTTTCTGCGCTGTGTTTTCAATACACAGCAGCTTTAAGCTTTAACACAAGATTTCTTCCTTCTTTAGGGGGCTAACCTGGACAGCAATGCCAAAATGTGGCGTCTTGTCGCTGATCTCATGAATGATATTGGTACTACTACAATCACATTTCTTTTGTAGAATTTTTCGAGTAAATAACTGATGTTTTTCGTCAGTCTTAGCAAGATGAAAACTTCATTTATTTTCTGGATAATTGCACCTGGGGTCCCCAATCTTTTCATAAGTGTGCACTTGGGGGTCCTCAAACCAATTTTTTTTTGACATTGGAGTTCCCTTCATTTTTGTAGCACTTATGTCCCCAACTAATTTTATCACGAATGTTCATTGGTTGTTATTTTCTTTCTTGTTATCAAGTTTGTCTCTATGTAATTTGATGAAAGTTTTCTTTTAGTACCCTTTTGTACTTCATGATTTTTAATTTTATCCTATTAACATGTAATTGGCTGCAGGAATGTTAATGGACCTTGTTTCGCCTTTGTTCCCTTCTGCATTTCTGTTCATCGTGTGCTTAGGGAGTATATCACGATCATTCAGTAAGTTCCAAAATACTATGGCATCATTCTATGTGAAGTTCCCTTATATATGGTATCACTATCATACTTTGTGAAGTTAATTCACCCTTTCTTTCTGAAACTAAGTTGTTGAAATCTATAAGTAAGCATTTGCACCTAAGGTGCAGTAGGTTGAGGATACGATAGGAAAGACAACAAAATATTAGCCAAATGTGGAAGACATCTTTATTTATTTCGAACATATTTTATTTTTGAAGTGTTCCACAATAAGCGTCTGTCCATCGACGTGCTCCTGCTAGTGCTGTTTCTTGGTGTATAATTGATGCAATGTTTATGCAGTTCTGAAATCATTCTGCGGCTGAGGCACAGTTATAAGGCAGGATTAGAGTTTTATTAATCTCTAATGCAACTTTCTTTTAACCTAGTAATAGCCTACTTTTGGATACTTGGATATAAACATCACCATTTATTTTTGTTGTGCTAATGTTCTTCATGAGTTAATGATTAAGCTTCTTGAAACACCCTTGTGTAAATGGAAGCTGCCCATTTTTTGCTCCCAAGTTTTGAAGATATGCTTTTGTTTTTATTTTCATGTTGCAACTAGCTGGCGTTGCTAGTGGAGCTACTAGAGCCGCTTTAACGCAGCATTTTGCCCTTCAGGATAATGCGGCAGATATATCTGCAAAGGTAACATATAGGTTATAGACGAAATTGCACTAATGGAAATTTATAGATTTTTATAATTTTTATTTCCCTAATTTGGTAGGAAGGAAGCCAAGAGACAGTTGCAACAATGCTTGGGATGGCTCTTGGGATGTTCCTTGCTCGCATTACTCTGGGGCACTCACTTGCCATTTGGTTTTGTTTTTTGTCCCTCACCATATTTCATATGTATGGTTAGTTTCACTGGATAGTTTTCTTGCTCATAAGCCTACCACAGGGATGCTTCTCATGTTGTGAGCTTAAAAACATTAGCGAATCTAATTCTATTTTCTCATTTGGGTTTTATTTCTTTGGACTTCTGCAGCAAATTACAAGGCTGTTCGTTGCCTTTCACTTGCTACATTAAATTGTGAAAGAAGTTCTATTCTTTTGTCACATTTTATGGAGACTGGTCAAGGTGAGATGCAGAATCTCTAGAATTACTTTTGACACTGCATGTTCTTTGCTCGCTCCTACAGATTTGTAGTCCTCTATTGTTTTCCAAGGTCATTCACGTGGATTATGAGTTTAACTATGGGCCCTTTTCTCATTTCTCCTGAAAAAGGCGGTTATAAAAAACCATCGTCTTGTTGCACACATGAACTTGTAATACTTAAAATGAGCAACTTTTGTTCAGAAACATGTACATATCTGTTTTTTCCACTGATTAATTGAGTTTTTTTCTATAATTCTTGTCTGCCACATCGATTTACAGTTAAAGATCCAAATGCATACTTCCAGTTACAGTTATCATATTTGTACACTGAAATACACTGACCTGAAAACATTCTCTGAACTATTTGCCAGTTCTCACTCCAAAACAGGTCTCAGCCATGGAGCACGTTTTACCACTGTGGATGATTTCATGGAGCACAAATAGGGTTAAAGTTTTGTACCAGCGTGTACGCATGGGCATCCGGATTTCTTCGATAAACTCTCATGAAATGTGAGTTGTCAGCTTTTATCCTATTGATTTGATGTCAAGCCTCAAGGAATCATAGGGTTGTTCGTTCTGTTTGTTAGCTTCTAATAATATTTTCTGTTTGCTCTTCCCTCTGCATAAATATTTTGTCAATACATTTGCAATTAAAATGGCTCGAAGGGCTTCTTGCATTATTTTCTTAAACACAGATTGAAACACCATATGATACAAATTTTAAGACTAAAGTTTCTATTCATGCAAGCAGGTTGGGCCTATCTCACCTGGCTGGTTCCTATTACAATACAGGTTGCTATTTTTTCAAATTTTTTTTTTTTTTTTTGCACATATATACAAATAAAGATATTTGCCAATTCTCTCTCTCTCTCTCTCTTTTTTTTTTTTTCTGTCTTCATAGCAAAGTATATACTACTTGAGAAAAAGGGAATAATCAGCATCATTATGCACAAAGACTCAGCAGCAGCAGACATCTTACAGGCTTTCATGCATGCGCTTGTAATGTCAGAACTTGTTGATAAAGACAGATCTGTGCATTTGGAGAGCCAATCATGGATGGCTAAATACTATGAAGTCTTTGTACTGAAGGTATTTTAGTTTATAACCATTGAATCTGTCATTGGACACTAAGATGCCAGGCACTGATGTAAAACATTTCAGATGTTTAGGATTTGTGTTATATATTTCACATGTTTCGGATTTCTTAAGCAACACCGTTCAGAGGTTGGAACGTCGGAAGTCTATTTGAGGTTGCAACGGCTCTCTTGTGAACTTCATAGATGTGTAAAACACTCATGAAGCATATTCAAGATTACCATTATACATGATGCGCCCTAAGGAGAAGGATAGGGGTAAAATGCTCATTTTATGAAAAAACGTGAGAAATATATTAGGAAGGCGAATTTATTGTTGGGCAACCATTCTCACGGAAATGGTGCAGATGAAGATGAGAGTGGTTCAGTAGCACTTGTGTTTTTGCAACTTGTTGATCATGGATTCAAAGATTTGTTAGTGGTGGCGTAGGATATGTTGAGGTTGGAGTGCTTGATGGTGGTGGTTATGATGACCACGGTGATGATTGAAGGTGGTATTTTGATGGATGAACCAAAATGGGTTGGGGGTGGGTGGGTAAGTGGAGTCTTTGACGGAGAATGTGGTGATTGAAGGTGGCGAGTGGAGATGGGACATAATCGTGGATGGGACGTTATGACTGAATATCAAAGTGTAACGTTCCAAAATGTTGGGATTTTTGCAGTTGGTAGGACTTGATGGCTGGATCACTCTTTAAGGAACAGAACCACCCAGGCCTTTTTCTCTCTTTGTAAATCATACAAGATCTCAATTTTGTGTTTTGAGATCTGCCATTTGTTTCCGGGAGGTTGTTGGAAAAGGAAAACAAATCTCGAAACCAATCATAGTTTTGAACTTGATATTTCAAATGTTGAAAGCAAAATTAGAAAGGCACCAAAAAAAAAAAAAAAAAAAAAAAAAAAAACCCAAAAATTTAAAAAAAAAAAAAAAAAAATTAAGTTTCCAAACCCACCAAAAAAAAAAAAAAAAACAGCCCCCCGCTCCGTATACCTTGCTGCAAAAGTTTTACTTGGGAGAACTTAGCTGGCTTAAATTATTGACATATGTTTAAGATATTTCTGGTTTTTTTACTTGCCTTTCAAGGCTTTGGCTAGGAAGAATAGGCAGCTATTGAATCCAGGGCGAATATTTATACTGTGGCCGAACCTTGCAGGCTAGATCACATACATGTTAAGCTCTCTAAGTCCTTTCATGTTGATAAATTAAGCTCAATTTCTGCGAGAGGTGTGATGGTAATTTTAGTAGTGCACGTTCCAATGCCATGTTTTTTGCTCATTTTTGCATATGCATACATATAATTTTTGAAAACTATAATCTCTCCTCCAACTCTGACGATATTTTGTCTCTTCATGAGTTCTATAATTGATATTTATTCTGCTCCTTGTGTGGCAGCTTCAATCATCTGGTTGGAAAACGGAACGTCTTTTGTCACCCTCAGTTGTTTGGAAGGCAAATTGGCTATTGAGATCTTCGGATGAAAAACTAGACTAGGGAACTTGGCCAGTTTTATTTATGTGAACTGAATCTTGAAGAGAGTATTTAATTGGAATATAAGTTATTTTTGAGTTATGATAACCTAGACCTATCTCAAAATTGGTGATAAAACTTAGTTATGGCAACCATTTAAATGTATCATTATACCTTCTGGAAACTTTTGATTTGTCGAAAATGCCTCAGAACATGTTGGGCAGTTTTAAACCATTTTGGGAAAAAATTGTAACTGTAAACAATTCATTCTTTTCCATTGACAAGTGACCTAAATGAGTTTATATTCAAGTGTGCTTATTTTTCTCGTAACCGCTAATTTTGCCTGTACATTTTATCCTTCCACAGAAATCAACAGCCCAGATTGAGTCAGTGGAGTTTGAATAGAATCAAGTTCATTGTGCAATTTGCCCAGAACAGTTGATTATTTATACCACTATGACAAGCTCAAAGTAAGATTTGTTCTTGATAATTGGTTCTTAGGTTCACTTTTAGAAGCTCCCATTTCTTTCCATTGCCAAAATTAGAGTCGAGAAATCAGCATACTAGACAGACAGGTGCTAGTGCTAGTAAATCTACTTAAAAATAAAAAATATGGTCTCCATCTAGATAATACATTCTAGACAAAAGAGTCGACAACCCCCACATCTCCACCCAAAAGGGAATCAAATTCCCCGTATGTTTTCAACAAGAAAGGAGGGAGCTGTGCCAAAGATGAAATTCCCATAATATGCCTAACCATAATGACCCTACTAATAAAATATCATCCATACATCAAAACCCTTGAAATCTTCACCACCCTTTAATCCATTATGCCCTTAGGTTCATCAAGCCTGGAATGAAGAGGGTTAGGGAGACATAAAAAAATAAATTAGTGCCTTGACCCAGTGTGACACTAGTGGCACTGCTGTCTGTATTGGTGAAGCCACTTCCAGTTGGTCCGAGACCAAACCCGGGAGAACCCGTAGTAGTGCCTGGAACCATAGTCGAGGGGGTGCCTCCAGTGGGGGTACCTCCAACAGGGGTGCCTCCAGTGGGGGTGCCTCCAACAGGGGTGCCTCCCATGGTTGGAGTTCCTCCGGTACTCGGGGCTGTGCTTGTTCCGTTGCTACACAAAAGTAAAGAAGAAATAATCATTTTCATTAGGAGCCGGAATATTCATTTTCATTAGGAGCCGGAATATTGGACCGAATGAATGGGTATGTTACAGTGAGAGAAAACCGAAATAGATAATAACAAGTGAACATGACTTCAGCAGAAAAAGTTGATTATATTCACCTTTGACCAATTAAAGTTTTAATTAAGACACCAACCAGACATATGTCGGTACATCTACATCAAGACGGGACACGTATATTGATGATTTAGGCCATGATTTTGTATCAAATTTCAATTTTTTTTATACTTGAGAGAATGTAATAGCAACTCACTTTCAGGTAAAAAAAGGAGGAATCTTAAGGCTGATCAAACTCAAACTGTATCTCCTTTTTTGCCAATTTCAAGAAACATAATCATCCACAGCATAGAATCTATTTCCTAAAACTGTAAACATCTTCATAAATCGGATGATAGTAAAAACATCCTCTGGGTTTAAAAAAGGTACCTGGAAGTGGAACTAGATGGATACACACATCCAGAAGTTGAGGCTGTAAATAGTCAAAATAAAACAAAAAAATAGGTAAAAAGGTTATGAAATTTAGCTTATTTAGAGATAAAATAATCTGCTTTTGGAGGGATTCTTGAGATACTTACAAGAAGGTGCAGATTGAGATACTGTAGCAGTGTTTAAGAAATTGCAGCTCTGAGGGTTTTGCCCCTTCTTCTGGAAATAGCTATTCACTGCATAGTTACAGTGATCTTTGACAGTATTTGGGTTATAACAAGGGCCATTTTGCGTTATTGGAGTACAATCTGCTCCAGCTCCACAGGCGTAATCTATATTCTTCTGATAAACATCAGTACTCAATCCATCATTGCAAACGCAATAAGCAGCATCTGCAACAAATTTGATGGGGTGGGTGGGGGAGAGGAGGCAAAAATTAGCTCAAACCCAAAAAATCAATTTCTTTCAAGAAACTTTAACATATGCTATAATAAAACATCAAGAAACTGTAATAGAAGCCCCAATCTTGAAAATAAAGATCAACCCTTTTACAAATCTTTAGTAACAAAGGGAGAAAAATGAAGGGATTTTAGGAAAAAAATAACAAAAAACCATACCCAAAGAAATAAAAAATAAAAACCTAGTAGAAATGATAATAAACCAGAAATCAAGAAACTTACCTGAATGGCCAGTGATGGCAAAGAGAAACAATAAAGATAACCAAAAAGCAGCCATGATAATTTCAAGATATTGAAGAAATAATGAGTGCTTGAAGAGTTCTAGATAGGAAGAAGCTCAAAAAGTAAAGAGAGAGAACTGGAAAAAGATGGTAAGTTTAGAGAGAGATAGAGTGGAGATTTCTGAACAAGAGAAAAGAGATTGACGGTGTGTAGCAGTGTAACCATTGTACGTGGCTTTGGCTTCTTATACGAAATATTGTCAGCATTTGGACAGCATTATTATATATTGTTTTGTTAAGTGTTTTATGGGAACTGTGTAATAAGTAAGGACTGTATAGTACTATGTACATGTGTCTGTTTGTGTATCTTTTCTAACGGTCGTAAACTCATGTGTATGGTCAAGATTAAACCATCTTGGTTAAATTAACTCTTCCTTTTTCTTTTCTTGGCTTTTTTTCCCGGATAATTGTTTAAAATTGAGAAAATAAATTTCAGATTTTCCTGAAATAAATATATATTTTTGTACAAGAAATTAGGGAGAACCGGAGAAGATCAAATATGACAATAACCAATTAATTTCAAGAATAAGTATTTCTATCTTAATTTTGTCATTTCTTACTTCTCGGAGGTCGACCTTCTAAACTAAACTTTACATTCTTTTGAATACTGAAAAACTGGACAAGTTACTCGTCGTCATGCAATAAAATATGCTCTCTCTCGTTTAAAAAAAACATAGAACTTTCTATGTGTGTGCTTGATAAGAAAATGCAAGAAGAAATTTATGTTTCTATTTTAGAACTATGATATTACCATCGAGAAATGTTACAAAAGTAACTAAAACTTGTTTTTCGCGAGAGTAAGATCTTTCTCATTATGGGAAAAGGCAATTATTTCATTTCCAATTTTAACAACAAAAGTCGCTTTCTTTTCAAAGCATTTATTGATACGCAGATCTTTGCCGAATCTATTTTCAATTTATTTTATATTTACTATTGAGTAGTTCAATGCCCAATATTAGATAATACTCAAAACCATTTTACTTCTTGCAACACTTCGAAATTGTTATTATCGAGATTAAATAATGTACAAATTTGATGATGTGGAAGAAAGAGAAAAAAAATTGAAGGAAAGAAGACGATGTCAGTTAATACTTAAAATAATCCACATCTTCAATCTCTATAACATTCTGTAGCATCACTCAATATTTTTATTACTATTATATATTTTTGAAATATTTCAATTAAGTATAACAACCAGGAATTTAATTAGGAATTAAATATTTTTTTAAAAAAAAAATTAGTCGGGAACATAATTATTTTTTAGCAAGATATAAGGTTGCATGAAGGGCCTCCACTCCACTAGGTTTTGTTTGTAGTACTTTATTTCTGGTGTGGTGTCACTATAATATAGCACTATATACTTGCTTTTTATCAATCCAGTTGGTTATCAGCATCAGATTCTTCATCTCTTTGATCTTTTACTGTTTCAAAAAGTAAATTCAAATTGATTTAAATTAATTATTATTATTATTATTTTAATGAGCACCAACAATTATTGGGCTTATTTAATTGGCTTCCTGGTCATGTTTCTGCCTATTCTGAACTACACATGATTTTAATTAGCGGGCCCCACCCTAATTAGAGAGTTGTAAAATTTACAGTCTTCTAATGACTGTACAAGTAGTGTTTTTGTTTATTTGGACATTATGTATGTGTTCGATGCGTACGATACTCTTCAGACATTTTAAGATCAAGTCATAGTCATAGTCATAGTCATAGTCGTGGTCGTTGTATTAATTTTAAATAACATAAATTATGGTCATTTAAAATTTCGAAAATAAGAAACTACTCAGTGTATAATGAAAATTGCGTTAAACCTTGAATAATGATTAATAAAAGATATATAAACCAATGATGTCATCTACATCATCGACCAAGAATCTATAAAGTTTGCAAAAATATTCGTAGGTTAGTGAACCATATTGTGTAAAGGATAGGACAGCAAACCATTTTCTATAAGGCGAATTGTCCAATTCTATGTGTTAAAAACTTAATTCATCGACTACATAGGGTTCACTTGGATGGATTTTGAGAAGTCAAACGGAACTTTAAGACCCAAAAGCTGCTTTCGACTCTTTTTGTTAATTTTATATAAATATTTTTTTAAAATTAGAAAAAAAAAATTAGAGGAAGCCGATCCAATGTGACTTTCCCTAATAACTCTTTCAAAAAATTAAAAAAAAAAAAAAAAAATCTTTTAAAAATTAGTTTTCAAATCACAACTAAGGTAGTTTTTTTCAGGAAGTTCTTTACAAGAAGAAGCAAACGTCTTGCCCAATGGACTTGTAATCTGCTAAGTTATAGGTGTGCGAAATATGCTAGTGTTGATTTGAGCATCTAGCTCATGTGAGGAAATTAGCACCTTGACTTTGTTCTTGCTTTTATAATAAATGTTGATCTAGCTCTAGTCTAATATAAAGCGATTTGTTGTACCATTTTAGGATGATTTAGGCCACTTGTGATTGATTCTCTATAACACTAATATAGAGCAAATTAACACTACAATATTTAACATGGTTGATCTCTTCACATCGAGTTGATGAGTTCAGTACGTAGTAGTAGTTTTACTATTTTAAGTTTAACGAACCTAACGTTAGGAAAAAAAAAAAAAAGAGTTCTTTTATGCATGAAATTTCTATTATCTTTTTATAACAAATTTTAATGTGATGTATTTTTAAAGATAGAACCCGGCTTTATTATTATGTCATAAAAGGAAAAATAGTTGGAACTATATATATTATGTACAACATATTGCTTGAATGATAAAAGATGCTTTTTCAAATCTCCATCTAGCACAATCCCTAGAGGTTACGGATTCTTCAATTCTACAG
>CAIGRF010091344.1:0-17449 GCA_903798235.1 Fraxinus ornus
TGTCTTTTGTTCTTTTCCAATTTAAAAATCAATTTTTTAAATGTGAGTGTCAATTTCGTTAATTTGAATCAAATACACTTGTAATTGAAATCAACACTCTTCGTGGGATCGACTCAGACTTAAAAGGCTCGTTTTACTACTTGATCGCGACCGTGCGCTTGTGGCATATTTTTAGTGAACACTTAACATATTGTTCAATATTTGGGGTTTGTCTTCTATATTAACATATTTCATATATAACTCATTGAAGGCCAGTGAGACCCCATGCCAATGAGATTTTTTAGCATAATTGTGGCAGGCTTTTGAAATGAAAAGACTGTAATAGAGTCACTGTGAAATTTGTGTAAGGTCCTTTATTTACTTTAATGAATGCAGTGTCGGTTTGACTTGAACAGGCCATCCACCTGATTTCTCTCTTAAATGCTAGTTTAGTTCCAACATTTGTTCATACAGATACTACAAGGGTAGTCCCCTTAAGTGGAGTCCTTGCTATCTAGAACTGTATTAGTGTCGTGTGCATTTCTTTTTTAGCAGAAAATATTGCAATGGAGGACTTCGACTTCGATTGTTGTCTAATCTCAAAGTCAGATTCAAAGGATGAAGTCGAAGATGAGGACTACTTGATAGAGTTAACAGGAGATATAATGGAGTGGTTACGAGAGACTAGTCGAATACGATGTGAGAAACTACTATCACGCACAACGTCGACGTATTCGTAAATATCCTTTTGCTAGGAACGGTCATATGTTTATGTTGGAGGCAATGCAAGGAACTGGGTAACTCTGCTACCAGGAGTTTCGAATATACCCTGCAATGTTAAGACATTTTACACATATTCTTCATGATGATTACGGACTGAGGAACAGTTGGCTCGTAGATGTGTACAAGCAAGTTAGTATGTTTTTGTGAATATTAGCCAATGGAAAAGGGTACAGACAGGTCCAAACATTATTTAATCATTCGTTACAAATTGTATGCTACTACTTCAAAGAACTGTTACAAGTTGTCGTTGCACTCTCAGTAAATACAATCAAACCGCACCCAAACTACAACGCATGGCAGAGCATCATGTCCCTAATACGAAGAAGCATCCGTTATTCAATAATTGTATCGGTGCAATTGATGAAACGCACGTTAGAGGTGTGCTGCCTTACCACAAATGGGTCAACTTCATTGGCCGAAAAGGTATTCCAACACAGAATGTACTTGTAGCATGCAATTTCAATTTATGCTTCACGCTCGTGCTTGCAGGCACTGCTGGAAATGCACACGATGCACGTATTCTTAATCGTACAATCTACAGTCTTGACATTCATTTTTCATTACCCACTTTAGGGAAATATTATCTAGTTGACTTTGGTTTTTCACATCGACTTGGATACGTGGCACTGTATAAAAGGTCAGATATACTATATTATTTTCAGCAGTCTCGGAACGAAGCAACTGGTCATGTCCGAAGATTTCAAAACATTAGGGAGCGGTTCAACTTCAGGCACTCATCATGCAGAAATGTAATTGAAAGAGCATTTGGTGTATGGAAACAAAGATGGTAAATACTCGATCGTATGTCGAGTTATTCGTTTCAAACACATGTAGTAGTTGTTGTAGCAACAATGGGTGTACACAACTTTCTTAGACGGACTGGAGTCGTTGACGTGGCATTAGTTAAGACAGACCCAAGCACTTTAGAAGTGGAGCTACCTAATGAGGATGACGAAATCCCAGCCGAAATGAATACGACTGAAATGCTGCATAGTGACTGGACCGACTTTGCGATTATATGGCCCAATGACAATGAGACATTTGTAGGTGTAAAACTCACATGTTGACATTATTGGCATGTACTTTGTTCAGAGATAGTAGGAATCCTTTCCCGTAGTTAATTTCGTAAGATGATTTATCGCTCGAAGAAAATTTCGCATTCCTAAATTATTTATTTTCGAGAAACTGCGTTTTTTAGAAAATTGGTGCTCCTAAAAAGGGAAAAAAAATGTGTCCTTTTTTTTAATATTACATTAATAGTAAATTGGTGCTCCTAAAACTGTATTACGTTAATATTGCTACAATAGTTAATAGTACAATATCACACAAAACAAGACATGACATGTACATGATTGGAAAATATGGTTAATTGTAATACAATCCTTTGCCAAATTGGTAGGCTTTGAAAAGTCAAAGTGAAGGACAAAAAATTAAGCACTCATTCCTGCTGGAAAATTCTTAGCACTATACTTGCTTGGCCATGAATGTTCTACCCATTTTCACGTGAAGAAGTCAAAAGTGGCATGCCAATTACTCACCTACGATAGCCTTCCTTTTATTTTCGGCCATTGAGGGTAAATTTGTTAAGTGATTGGTGTAATTGAAAAGGCAGGATCCATCAAAATCATGTTGCAATCTGGTTTCTGTCAAAGCAATTTGAATTGGGGAGTGAGTAATTGTTCAACGGTCATATTATTGCAAAAAATGAAACTAAAAATTTATCTCAAATAGGCCCACAAGTAGCAAACAGCATCATGAAAAACCCTATAGTCTGCATATTCCCGCCTCAAATCCCACCCAAATTGATGGCCAACCCTAATTGCTAGCGAAATTTGGAAATCTTTCCGGTGGCCAACATCAGATTTTCTAGTCTTCTCCCACAAAACCTTTCTTAATATTGAAATCCTCCATCCAACCCTTCTTAACTATGTCAGAATAGAAAGAAGAAGTAAAATCCTTCAAGGAATCACCGCAACCCTTTGTTATGAAGAGAAGAAGAGAGCTCAGCTGGATTGAGGGGTAAGAAGAAGAAGAATCCCAAAAACGGATGGAAGAAAGGAGAAGAAGGAAGCAGCCAACAATTAACTAAAAATTTGAATTCAGAATTGACGTCGTATTGTTAAAGAGAAGCGATGCCGTTTTGGATCATAAAAACATTTAATCGTGAAATGAGAAACACGTGTGTTTTTTTTCTCACATTTTCTCTTCTGTTATAACAAATTGAGTGGAGAGGAAAGGAGTGTAGAAATCAGTGATTTTTTATGTCATCTTCAGATTATCCCTCATGTCTTATTCATTTTATCTTTCATCATTATTATCTGTTATAATTGAGTTTTGATGGTTGAAATTAATATCAACTTTATTGATTTCTATTGAATTTGTGAATTCCTGTGTGAATTAGAGTCCATTGGAATTGTGGTTGTAGTTCAACCGTAACATTTGGTATTAGAGTGGCAATGTGAGCTCGGGATGCCAGAAACCAAAAGTAAATCGAACGAGGAACACCTAAAAAATTGGACAGAGAGGTAGTGGATCTAGGTGTGGTGTTTAAATCATCTGATCAGCTGATGAAAGTGATGTACACTAAACACGATAGTATAGAACAGATGATGGGAGAAATACATAGTAAATATGAATCCATGATGGCAATGTTGACATATTTGAATGTTGGAAGGGAGATCGCAAAGATAAACAAGTAGAGTTATGGAACCTCAACCCGAAACAACTGTGGTAATCCTCAAGGATCTGAACAATGATCTGGAAATACTAGTGGGAGCAGGGAAATGAAGATGGGTACTAAGTTAGCTAAGATTGACTTTTCTCATTTGTGAGGAGAAGATCCTAGGGAATGGTTGAGGAAGGCGAGGAAGTATTTTCAAATCCATTAAGTAGAGGATGAAATGAAATTGGGTATAGCTGAGATGTATCTCAAAAGAAATGCAGACATGGTTCCATGGCTTTATCTCCAGCTATCCAAATGCTGATTGGACATGTTTTCCAAGGAGATATGCAGGAGGTTGGCAGAAAACATGGATGAAGAAGTGATAGAAATCTTCAGCAAATTGAGGCTAAGAGGAACCATTACAGAATACCAGGAATGATTTGAATGATTGAAGTCCCAGGTGATGATTTCCCTATCCCATTTACCAGAATCCTATTATATTTTACTATTCACCAGTGGTTTGAATGATAAGATTAAGTCCATGGTTAAAATTATGCATGTTAAAATGTATATAGGTAGCTATACATTTAGCTGGTGAACACACTCCAGTGTAGGCGTGTGTACTAGAATATTTATGCTTCAGGTTGTGAGTTGCTATTGTGCACTTATGGTACCACAATTGGTTGTTGTAACTATATTGATTCTTCAAGTGTACATTACATTCATTTTAATTGTTCACTACTCCAACACTTTGTATAAATTAGCAGCCATTGTGCTTTGTAATTTATATCCAATTAATCCTTTCTTCTCCGTCTGCTCATTCGTTCTCAATTCAGCTTTTATTGAATTTTATCTTGGTATCAGAGCAATCAATGGCTAGCACCGGATCAAACAATAATGCATAATCAGCTCAGCCAGCTTCTTGCACACTGATGCCTTCAATGTTGGGAGAAAATCAGAAGCCATCACTTGGGATAAGCCTAATTAAAGTTCCACCAATGAGGCTTGACATGAACAATTTTCTATTGTGGAAGAACATGGTGATGCCAATCATCAAAGGACACAATCTGGAAAGTTTCATCACAGGAACTAGAAGCTGTCCAGCAGAGTTCCTAGCAACACAAATTGCTGGTTCTACCTGAGTTACAGTTGAAATGGCTCCTAATGCTGAATATGGAAAGTGGATGTCTACTGATTAACTATTGATGGGTTGGTTGTATTCGTCAATGACACTAGAAATTGCAATGAGAGTAATGAGATTATCTAAATCATGTGATCTTTGGAATGCTGTTCAAGAAAGCTTTGGAGCCATTAACAAATCAAGGGTTACTTTACTCATTAGTGAACTTCAAAGAACTAGGAAGGGAGCAATGAGTGATGATCAATATCTCAACACAATCAAACAACTAGTAGACAACCTTGAAATTGTTGGTAAGATCATTCCTCACAGTCATCTTGTTACTCAAGTGCTAGCTGGATTGGATGAAGAGTATACCCCTATAGTAGTTCAAATTGACAGCAGAGAGTCCATCTCCTGGCATGAACTGCAGTTTATGCTCATGACTTATGAGAGCAAAATTGAACACCTTAGTACTCTGAAAAATGGTCTGGCCTTAGTCAACTTAAGTGAAGCCTCGGCTAATTTCATTCACAATTCAAATATTAATAGAGGAATAATGTTTAGCTATGGTAGACGAAGTAACAACTACATGGAAGGCAGAAATAGAGGTAGATGAGGCAGACAATTTGCAAGTAAAAGACTGTACCAAATCTGTAGGATGAACAACCATTCAGCAGCAAGATCCTTTAACCGTTATGATGAAAAGTATATGGGTACTAAGCCTAATCACCACTATAAAAATAACTCATCAGAACCACTTGCTCTTATAGCCTCTTCTAGGATTGTTGTGGATCCAGCTTAGTTTGCTGCCAGCAATCATGTCACTGCGGATAAGGGTAATCTGATTGAGGCACATGAATATGGTGGTAAGAAAAGTCTTGCGATTGGTAATGGTAACAAACTTCACATCTCTCACATTGGCACAAATCACCTAGGTACACAAAACAACAAATCACTGGTTCTCAATAATGTGTTGTTAGTACTTTCAATCAAGAAGAATTTGTTAAGTGTCTCACAATTAGCATCTGACAATGGTGAATTTATGGAATTTCATTCTAATTTTTATGTTGTTAAGGACAAAGAGACGAAAGAGGTGTTGCTGGAAGGGAAAATTAAGGATGTGCTGCATCAAATTGAACTCCCAGATCAAGTTAATAGGTTTCCTTGTTCAAAGTCAGTCCACTTAAATAAATCAAACTCTTCATATTTTGTTGTTCAGTCTAGAAGTGCCACAGAGTATGAGTCTAAATTGGAATTGTGGTACATGAGGCTTGGACATCCTTCAAGTTCTGTGATGTCTCAAGTGCTTAAACTCTGTAAAAACTTTATGTAAATGAAGTTAATCATTTTTGTGATGCCTGTTAACTTGGCAAAGCACATTTCTTGCCTTTTAAACCATCTACTTCACATTCATCAACCCCTCTTGACTTGATTCGTACGGATGTTTGGGGTCAAGTACCTTTACAATCAACCTATGGTTTTAAGTATTACATTCTATTCATAGATGACTACAGTAGGTACACATGGATATATCGTATGAGAAACAAATCAGAAGCCTTGAACTCCTTTATTCAATTCAATAATCTAGTTGAGAACAAGTTTAATAGAAAATTAAAACACTTCAATCAGATTGGGGAGGTGAATTCAGAGCATTTACTTCATTAACTCAACAATCAGGGATTGACATGCGCCTTTCCTATCCTCACACCTCTGCCCAAAATGGTAGGGCTAAAAGATAACATCGACACATTACAGAAACTGGCCTAACTCTTCTTACTCAAGCAAGCATACCCTTGCATTATTGGTGGGAGTCGTTTCACATAGACACTTACCTTATTAACAAATTACCTACACCTGTTCTTCAAATGAAGTCACCTTGTCAAGTCCTAAATGATGAACAAACAGACTACAAGTTTCTTAAAGTGTTTGGATGTGCTTGTTTTCTCGATCTAAGACCTTACCAGCATCATAAGTTCAATTTTCATTCTACAAAATGTGTATTCCTTGGTTTCAGTAATTCACATAAAGGTTACAAGTGTCTTAGTTCAACTGGTAGAGTATACCTTTCCAGGCACGTTGTCTTCAATGAAAAGGAATTCCCATTTCAGTCAGGTTTTCTCAACAAAAGTAGTAACTCACAAAAACCTGAAACTATTGTTCAATACTTACAACTTAACATTCTTCTTAACCTTGATTCAACTTATTTATCTGATATAACTCATGCTGATGCAACTCAACTAGTAATACCTCACAGTCAAAATCCACTAGAAAAGGTTGAAAATGAGGCACCAGAAGTAAATGAGAATGAGAATTCAGAAACTAAACATGGATACATTCAAAGGAAAACTCAAGAAGGTACTGTAAGTGTCGAGGCAGAGCACACTGAGTTGAATGTTGAGGCAAATCAAGGAGAGGAAGAACTGAGTAGACAGAATGTTGAGCATTCTATGATTACCAAAAGTAAAGCTGGTATTTTCAAACCATAAAGTGTACACCACCCATTGCAAGTAATATAGAATGGAACTAAACATGACTAAACCAAATGATGTTCTTGAAGCCTTGTCCAACAAGAACTGGAGAGGAGCTATGGAGGATGAGTACAAAGCCCTGATAAAGAACAAAACTTGGAAATTGGTACCACCTTTGGTCAATCAGAAGGTTATGGAAACAAATGGATATTTAGACTTAAACGTGAGATTGAAGGAAAAGTATTGAAGTCTAAGGCAGGGCTTGTTGCAAAGGAGTTCCTACAAACTTCAGGCGTTGACTACCATAAAATATTTAGTCCAGTAATTAAGGCATCCACTCTAAGAATAATTTTGTCACTTGATGTCTCAAAGGGTTGGAATGTTAGACAAGTTGATATTAACAATGCCTTCTTGAGTGGAAAGCTAAATGAAGTAGTGTTTATGAAACAGCCAGAAGGTTTCATTGATAAAGCCAATCCAACTTTTGTATACATACTTGAAAAGGCTCTCTACGGACTCAAACAAGCCCCTAGAGCGTGGTATGAAAGCTTGAAAGGAGCACTCCTAAACTAGAAGTTTATCAAATCCAAAGCAGACAGCTCCTTGTTCTTTTATATGAATCAGAGGTAAGTAATTTTCTAATTAGTGTATGTTGATGATATAGTAATCACTGAAAATGATCACAAAGTGTTGCAAGGCTTTATTGACAAACTAAACACACAATTTGCACTAAAGAACATGGGTGAACTGCATCAGTTCTTAGGAACTGAAGTAAGGAGGTATGAATAAAGAATGCATCTCACTCAGGTTAAGTACATAAAAGACTTGCTAAAAAGGTTTAATTTTGAGCACCTTAAACCTTGTGCAACACCTATGACAGTAGGCAAGTGCATCTCCAAAAACGAATGTAAGAAAATGGCAGATCCCTTCTTATACATAATTGCAATAGGTGGACTTCAGTACCTGGCACATACTCGGCTTGATATAAGTTTTGCAATAAATAAGTTGAGTCAATTTCTACAAACTCCTTCAAACATTCATTGGAAGGCAATAAAGAAGATTTTCAGGTATCTAAAGGGTACAATTGAACAAGGTCTATGGGTCCAAAGGAGTGATAGAATGAACATCACAGGGTTTGATGATGCTGATTGGGCATCGTGTCCTGATGACAGAAGGTCAACAGCCAACTACTGTGTCTATCTAGGAGATACCTTGGTGGACTGGTCTTTAAATAAACAACAGGTGGTGGCAAGGTCAAGTGCTAAATCAAAGTACAAAGCACTCACACAAGCCTCTGCTAAGATAACTTGGGTTAAATCGTTGCTTAAAGAAATCAAACTACAGCCTGCTTCACCTCTTATTTTGTGGTGTGTTAATCTAAGTGCCAGTACATTAGCTTCTAATCCAGTTTATCATGCTTGAACTAAACACATTGAACTAGATATACATTTTGTTAGAGATAAAGTTCTTGAAGGAAAGTCAAAGATACAATACATTCCATCATCAGATCAAACCGCAGATTTGTTAACCAAACCACTTGCTCATTCCAGATTCTTGTTTCTCAAGGACAAGCTTGGAGTTAATGAATAAACTCCAGCTTGAGGGAGGATGTTAAAATGTATACAGATAGCTATACATTTAGATGGTAAACACACTCCAATGTAGGTGTGTGTACTGGAATATTCATACTTCAAGTTGTGAGCTGTTATTGTGCACTTACACAATTGATTGTTGTAACCGTATTGATTCTTCACGTGTACATCACATTCATTTTACTTGTTCACCACTCCAACACTTTGTATATGTTAGTAGCCATTGTGCTTTGTAATATATATCCAATTAATCCCTTCTTCTCCATCTGCTCATCAGTTCTCAATTCAATTTTTATTGAATTTTATCTCTGCAACCCCCAACCTTAGCTAAAACCTGAGGTTGCTTTACTTCAAGAGAATACCATCACAGCCCTTAATAGAGGTCCAAAAACCCTCAAAACATATCCCCAAACAAAATGGCCTCACTCTAGTCCTAGACCAAATGAAACTACAACTAACATATTCCCTACACTGAACCAACCAAAAGAACTCCACAAACCTATTTAAATTCAAAGTTATCACTCCCTCTGACTTCCAGACAAAAAAAGAATTAGGATTATGTTATAAATGTAATGAGAGGTATACTAGGGGTCATGTGTGTAAAAAATAAGATGCTCAATTTCATATTGGTAGATGAAGAGATAGAAGGAAAGTTAGATGAACCTTCAAGGTAGGAAGAAGATCAGAGGGAAAAAAGAAAACTATAGGAGATGATGGAAATCTGCATCTATGCATTGAGGCAGCAACAAAGCAAAAACCATCAGATTACCAGGGATGATCAAAAAGAGAGAAGTATCGATATAAATTAATAGTGGGAGTACCCACAATTTAATTAATAAAACCTTGGTAAAAAATATCAACTGCTAGATGCAACTAGCAAAACCTACTTTTTATTACTGTGGTAGGAGCTGAAAAACTTATTAGTAAGTTAGTTTGTAATCATCTGATTTGGAATATGCAAGTCTTGGAGTTTCAATACCAGCTAAGAATATTGAAATTAGAAGGCAATGATATGGTTTTGGAGATGGATTGGCTGAGTCAGTTCAGCCCTGTGTTATTTAATTTTCTAAGAGGCAGCATTACCTTTACTTGTAAAGGTACAGAGATGGAACTCCAGAGTGAAGCCATTAAAAACGAATTCCAAATGATAATTGATACTAGAGAGGACTGTTGATTCAAGAACCAAGCATATGGAGTGGTGGCACAAATCACAACATTAATGAAAAGAAAAGAGAGGTCATCCCTGTTGAACTTAAGGATGTTGTAGATCAAATTCCCATGGTCTTCCTAGGACCTAAAGGATTACCACCTTCTAAGTTCAATGACCACCATATCCCATTGAAAGAAGAAGCTCAGCCCTTTAAAATCAGGCCCTATATGTGCCCTTACATTAGCAGAGATTGAAATGATGGTTAAGGAGATAAGAGAAAGTGGGATAGTACAACCAAACAATAGCCATTATGCCTCACCTGTGTTATTAGTCAAGAAGAAAGATGGGACCTAGAGATTTTGTATTGACTGTAGTTGAACACCCTCAAAGTCAAGGACAAGTATCCTATATACTTGATTAACGCGTTGGATGAACTAAAAGGGGTAAAGTTGTTTACAAAATTGATCTAAGGGCTAGATACCATCAAATTAGGGTAGCTAAAGAAGATGTCCACAAGATAGCTTTTAAGACCCATGTGGGTCTTTTTGAATTCAAGGTCATGCCATTTGGGCTTACAAATGCCCTTGGCACTTTTCAATACCTAATGAATGAGGTATTTGAGCAGCATCTTAGGAAGTTTATCTTGGTGTTTTTTTAATGATATATTGGTATATAGCCTGGACTAGAAGACTCATTGTAAACATGTTGTTGTATTGGAACTTTTAAAGTAATACCAATTATATACTAAGGGGAGCAAGTGCTCTTTTGGCCAATCTAGCATAGAGTACATATGCCACGTTATATCTACAGATGGAGTGTCGCAAATCCCTATAAGAAAGTGGCAATGCAGGAATGTCCTATGCTATCCAATGTTAGATAGTTGAGGAGATTTCTTAGCTTAACTGGGTATTACAGGAGGTTTGTAAGGGGTTATGGAGCCATAGCCAAGCTACTAACTGAACTACTTAAGAAGGAGAATTTCCATTGGGTGGAGGCTACTGAATCAACTTTTCATAAATTAAAGGATGCTATAAGTGTTACCCTAGTATAGGCTTTACCAGATTTCTCTATCCCATTCATTATGGAAACAAATGCATGCTATGGAGGATTAGGAGCAATGCTGATGTAGAACAAGATGCCAATAACCTACCTAAGCAAGGGAAGAAACAACAGAAATTTGGGGTTATCGGTCTATGAGAATGAATGTTAGCTATAGCAACTGCGATTGGGAGAGGCACTATTTAGAGGGTCACCACTTTATCAATAAAACATATTATCAATCACTCAAGTACTTACTTGAGCAAAGGATCACTACTCCATTATAGCAGAACTGGTTATCTAAACTCTTGGGACTGAGTTATGAAATACATTATAAGAAGGGTGTTGATAAAAAGGTGGTAGATGCGTTGTCCAAGAAAGAAGAAAATGGGGTTGAATGCTTGGCAATCACTGAAGTCACTCCAGTGTGGGTTGAAGAAGTAATAGCTAGCTATAAAGGAGATAAAGAAGCAGAAAATAAAATCATTGTTGTGCTACCCACTAAAGACATAGAACCAGATTACCAATTCTTGAATGGACTTCTCAAATACAAGTTAAAGATGTATATTGGAACTGCGGAAGGAGTAAGGAAGAAACTGATTGCAGCCATTCACTCATCTCAGGAAAGGAAAACTCAGGAATACAGGCAAGTATACACAGGGCTAAGCACTTCTTCTAGTCAAGAATAAGCTGAGACATTAAGCACGAGGTGTTGGAGTGTAACACATAACAAAGGTGTAAAGGGGGACATGTAACTTACCCAGAATTACTTCAACCCCTACCAACACCCCAATATGCTTAGAGCCACATCTCCATGGACTTTATTGACGGGCTGCATACTTTGGGTCAAAGAATGTAATACTGGTGGTGGTGGACAGGTTTATCAAATATGCTCACTTGTTAACACTTTTACATCCATTCACAGCCCAAGTCATTGCCAAGTTATTCCTATATAACATCTACAAATTGCATGGAATGCCTCAAAGCATTGTCATTGACAGAGATAATATATTTATAAGTGAGTTTTGGTAGACATTTTTCAAACACCTAGGCGTCAAATTGCAATTGAGCACGGCCTACCACCCATAAATTGATGGGCAAACAGAAAGACTGAAACAGTGCCTTGAAATGTACTTAAGATGCATTGTTTACAAGAAGCCAAAACAATGGATTACATGGAATAGCTTAGCTAAATGGTGGTACAACACTACCATGCACACCTCTATTAGAATGACACCTTTTGACGCCCTATATGGTATCAAACCCCCACAACTAGCCTTGGGACCCTATCAGCAGACTAACATTGCTTTAGTGGAAGACATTCTACAAGAAAGGCAAAAGATAGATAAAATGCTAAAGGAGAACCTTTCTCAAGTCAATGCCACAATGAAGCATTATGCATATCAATATAGAAGTGAAAGGTTATTCCAAGTTGGGGATTGGGTATATTTATAGCTTCATCCGTATGCTCAGCAAACTGTAGCTAGAAGGTCCAACAGGAAGCTATCTACAAAGTACTATGGACCTTACAAGGTAGTGCAGAAGGTTGTGAAGGTAGCCTATAAACTATAGCTACCTGCTGCATCCTAAATCCACCCTACATTCCATGTATCATTGCTAAAGAAGAAGATTGGAAAGAAAAAGGTTCTCCTAGATGATCTTTCGAAATAGTACATAGGAATTGAGGAACGCTCTCAACTACTGCAAGGTTAATCAATAAAAAAGGAAACAGTGTCGTTGTAAGAATAAGAACTTCAACCCACGTCTAGTTTTCTTCCCACATTTTTTTCTTTTGTTATCACAGAATGGATGGGGAAGGAGTGTAGAAATCAATGATTTGTTCTGTCATATTCTAATTCTCCTTCCTCTCTTCTTCTTCATCTTATCTTTCATCATTATTAGTTGCAATAATTGAATTTTGATTATTGCAATTAATATCAATTTTATTGATTTCTATTGAGCTTGTAAATTCTGGTGTGAATTAAAGGCAATTGGAATTGTGGTTGTAGTTCAACCATAACCCCCTTCTTCGCCTGTGTGCTCTCCCCAACTCGGGATCTTGCCATCCAAATTGCTAAATAGTTTGAAGCCTTGGGACCTAACATTGATGTCTAGTATGCAGTGGTTAAATATGATGCTTTAAATTTTAGCTAAAAATTTGAAGGATATACAACTTTTATAACAACCATTTTTAGTTTAATTTTTGGTGGATCCTATTATTTATTAGTTGGATCAATTCTTTACTTTTTTTTGGCAGCTTGTGGGAGGTGTAGATCTAGTGCAATATAGCATTTCTCTTAGGAGAAGGCCACATATTGTTGTAAGCCTTCTTGTTTTCTGGTGCACCAAGTGTATTCGTGACTGCCTTTTAAATTGTGCATTCACTACAAAAAAAAGACCTTTTGCAGCGGTCAAAAAACGCTGCGGTAGACCTTTTGCAGCGTTTTAGCGTATATTACAAAGGTCGGTGTTGCCGTTGAGGGAAGACTTTTTGCAGCGTTTTTTGAACGTTGCGGTAGACCCCTTTTGCAGCGTTTTTTGAACGTTGCGGTAGACCTCTTTTTGCAGCGTTTTTCAAACGTTGCCGTAGACCTTTTTTTTTTCCTCCTCTTTTTTACAGTTATATATAGTAATTGACCGTCAAAATTGAAAATGACACTTTGTGAACAAATTTTGGAATTACATAAAAATTGATAATTTCATTATAAATTGTTGAATCAATACAACATTAGAATGTATTACAACACAACCTATCTAAAAAGGAGTAAGAATTAAAGTGTGAAACTATAATAAACTAGTTACAACACAACCTATCTAAAGTTCTTGTTGCCAATTCTCGAACTTTGCCATCTGGCTGGCCACTCAAGGCACTGAGACGGAGTACGGCCAACAATCGGGGCAATGGTTCTCCACTGTGTGGGCATGGGCTTAGCAAGATGCAGAAGTTTCTCATCTTCTTCCCTGGTTCACTCTGTTTGCATGGAATATAAAATATCACAAATCCGACAAAAAATTTTAAAAAATAGTAATAACTCCATAAAATCTAAAATGAAGGGGGTAAGTGAGGAAGCAATAAAATGATCAAAATAACAAAAATTCAAACTTTTTTTGCCAACAGAGATGAGCAAAATGATTCCACTTACTAAATACCCGAAAATTCGGAACCAAACCATATCCAATCCTAATACAATCAACAATTCAAATATATTACTGTTTGGCCCATTGAATTTGAGCTTCAAGAAATAATAAATTACTCTCCTCAGTGGCAAAGCTAGGACTCAGAATTAGTGGGGGCCTAATTTAGTTACAGGAAAAAAAATTCGAACACAAAACATAACAATATTAAAAATGAAAATAAAAAAGTCATTTAAAAATAAATTATAAAATTTTCAGTGGGGCTCCGATAAAAATGCTTTGACATTGAACATGATACCTTAGGTGACAAGGTCTGAACCACCAGAAGACTGACTCTCAATATCAGTATAGAATTACACAAATAAGGAATTTTGAGCCAAAATTCATTTATCAGTAATTTAGTTATTGTTATAGACCATAAGGATGCATATTCACAATTTAGAGTCCTTGGCCAACTCTAACTTGTAAAGAGTGAGGTGAAACATTTATGAGAGATTAATATTACCTTGTCCACGTCCATATGACTGCAAAGAGCTGCGCCAGCTGTGGGACCAAAGCCAGAAACTATGTTCAGAACACCAGGAGGAAGGCCAGCCTATTCAGAAATCATGAGAGATTTCAACCATCAAATAATTAACATCAATAATATTGGAACCCGAAAGACATTGAAAAAGAAAAGTTCCACATTCAACAAAGGATGCAATAAACACGAGTATTGATAAAGAATCTTCTTTCTTTTACAATTCCACAAACCTCTGAATATCAAAATTATGTTTCTTGATGAGTTTCTTTTGCCTAGACAGGAATAACCTCTTTAGGAAGTCTTGGCAAGAAGGATCTCTTGAAGTGAATAAGAAGTTCTAATGCTCGAGATTTAATCAGGAGGTTGTTAAAGAAGGAAACAGAGAATAGATTGGGTTACGAGAAGGGAGCAGCAGAGATTAAGCGACATCCATTCTTTGACGGCCTGAACTGGGCTTTGATACGATGTGAAACACCTCCTGAGCTCCCTAGAGTCTTCGATTTGGGAAACCTTATCCCGGACACGACCTCTCAAAATAAGAGTAACAAATGCCAAACGGAATGCGAAGATACCGGAGATGGTATAGAATTTGAGATGTTCTAGCAAAAACCTGTGTTGGGAGAAATGTAGGTTAGATTTCTCCTCCTGACTTGAGCTTTCTCATATCCTTGTTGAAACAGATATATATAAATATATGGCATATAGTATTAGTGTACATGTATTCAGAAATCTGGGAGCATGCAAAGAATTGAATATATTGTTACAAAATAGAAGATACTTGGCATAAATTATCCTTACATTTTCAGCATGTCCACTGGTATAAACTCTGTTTTGCTGATTAAGTGAACCATAAGAAAGATTCAAGTACTCATTTTTGTTGTTAAATAGAAAACTCAAGAAACAGGTACTAATTTTCCTATTTGAAGAACAAATTCAGATCATGTTATTAGCTATAACAAGAAGTTAGAATAATCCGTACAAAATTTAATTCATTTTCCTTGTTATAAGGTCCTGGGGTTCAATATGTGGTCTTCGGCATAATGATCTGACATATGCCCACTGATCTTACAAATTCGACCTCATGTTCCTCGATTAAGTGTGATATTTTTACAATAATCAGGTACGAGACTGACAAACTCCAACGAATGCCATACAGATAATCATCAGTAATAGGGCTTGAATAAATTATGCGCGCAGGTGGATACAAAATACCAATATGTAAGAAGATATTGTTAATAATGTTGAAAGTCTTTGATACAAGAACAGTCAATAAGCCAACTGCTACTGCTGGTGAACTGTGCTTATGATGATACACTCGTACACATGAACACAGTTAATTCAATACCAGAATTATCTACTAAAATTCACCTATATACACTATGATAATATCACAAAACTCGTACACTTTGAAATGCTCCTCAAATTTGCAAACCAGTTTAGAGATAAAGAAACGGGGAAAAGGGTATCTGTAACTATGGCCGAAACTATGACCACCATTTCAACAAGCTAGTGAGCCAAGGAACCGGACAATTGAGGACACAAGAAACACAACTATATGAGAAATCCACGACGCTTTCATTAACAGTCTAAACTGTCTAATGTTCTTTTCTTCAAAAACCCCCAACTTAAGAGGTAATGGTAAAGAAACACAACTCTGTACTTTTACATTTCATTCGAAATTCAAGAATTTAACATGATTCAACCCCAACTGTTGGAGTTAGTTTCATATCAAACAGATTGTTTAGCTACCGTGGTTTCTCCATCATCGTTTTGTAATATTCAATAACCCTTTTTCTTATGGGAACAGAATAAATCTTTTTATCTTCCTCAACCCCACCAGTAAAGCAATTTTAAATTACAATTGTCAACAGGGGGCTAAGGAACATGGACAGTGCTAGATGCACCAACTTCCATTGACGAGTATGAAAATTCAAAATTGTGACGGGTCACATGCTTCTCCCTTTGCCACCGGGCTTTTCACGGTGGTGTTGGCGGCCAAACGTGGAGGTGGTGGCCTTTCCAACACCCCTTTTTCCTATTGAAATCCCCCCACCCCACACAGAGTTTCTATATTTTATAAACCCAAACAAGAAAAAGAAGATCAGAAATGGAAGTCCAACGCTCTATTTTTTTCCGCTATATTTATTACAAGAAGGTGAATTTCGCCTAACTCTTTAGATTCTATGTTTAAATTACCATTACATGTAAACTGCATTTAATCAATTTATTCATTATTTCAAATTTTCAGGCAATGCAAAGTGGACTATGTCTAGTTTGGTTTTGTGGGATTTTCTTGATAGGCGTTTCCTTATACTCCACTCAAATGCTACTGCCTTCTTTAAAAAATCAGATCAAGAAACCAATCCTTACCGGAGGCGAAGCAACTGGTCTAATCCGAATCGGAGTCCCGAACAATCTGAATCCACGGAGAGGAGCCGACCCACCTTCAATTGGGACTCCTACGGGAGTGAGGAGGCGAAGAAAAACTAGGGATTGGGTTAGTTGCTGTAGAAAGATAAGTGGAGAAGAGAAGCTTGAATGAATGGAGAGAGAGGCATGAAGGAAGGAGGCGTAAATTAGGTTTGGATTATTTTTGGTATTTATTTTTCAAATAAACGTTGCTAAAATCAACTTTTTGCAACGTTTAATAAACGCTGCAAAAAAAGTTCCTTTCGCAACGTTGCGAAAAGTTGATCTTTTGCAACGTTTATTTAAACGTTGCGAAAGACACTTTTTTGCAGCGTTTATTAAACGCTGCAAAAAGTTGATCTTTTGCAACGTTTCATAAACGTTGCAAAAAATCAATCTTTTCGCAACGTTCGATAAACGTTGCAAAATGTACTTTTTGCAACGTTTATTTATAAAATGTTGCTAAAACTCAATTATATTAATCAATGACAACATTCACTTATTAAAATGTTGCGATAGACCCCTTTAGCAACATTTAACTACCGAATGTTGCCTTTTATGTGTTGCAAATGCTCCTTTTTGGCGTAGTG
>CAIGRF010091391.1:0-14051 GCA_903798235.1 Fraxinus ornus
CATTTTGAACAACATTTCAACAATGCCAAATTGAAAACTAGACTAGAATCATGTTCGGCTGGTCCTATCTAGTTCTTAGCATGTTCTTTCACTCCTCCCTAGTCCACCTAGCCGAGATTTGCTCTCCTAAAAGAAAAGGGTTTATGTTACTTTGTCAAAAGGATTTTGACACATGCAATGACAGAAGTGTGAGTGGCAGCAAATGATTGGACATAAAAGTCGATTGTATTTTAAATAATTCAATGATAGAATGTCATGTGACATTATGTCAATCTATCTGAAACTGTAGTATGATTAAAAGAAATATAATTAAAGTATTTAGTATTAATATTTGGTCAATTAGGATCCAAGTTAGGCGTGGATTCGATCCATGGACATGCCGAACAAGTTTACACCACCATCGTACAAAAAAACCACATAAATTTAGATGTCCAGGCATGCATCTCCCTTGCTCCGTCCCAAGGCCGTATCTTTGTCCGAATTTACTTGTCAAGACTGGCAAATTATATCTTTGTCCGAATTTACTTGTTAAGGCCGGCAATTTTTTTTTGGTGCTGGGTAAGTGACAAATTATGCAAAAGTTTTATATAATAAGACATCATAGTTTTCACTTTACATATCGATTTCTGCCAACGAAATGGCCAAGTTTCAGATCTTTTTCCTTCTTATCATCACATTTGGTGCCAGTTTTCTACAATTCTGTGGTAAGTACACAAATCCTTAGCTCTAAAGTGTGTGTGTGTGTATTATGTTTAAAATAATTAAGTTTTTCCAAACATGCATAAGATTCCAAACCATTCTCTTGTATTCAAATTCTTTTCTAGTCTTGAAGAATTTGTCCCATCTCTAATTAATGGCTCAAGATTTTTTATATTTTATTTTTTGAAAAAAAAAAAGTATCCGAGTCAAGTTTCACTTTCACCTAAAAATTGTATCCCTTGTTGGGCATTTAAAGGAATGATTATGTCATTCGTACACACATTTTTGCCACCCTTGTTATCACCTGCCTATGTGTCAAAAATCTAGTCATTGTTTAGAAAAAATATTGTTAAAATTAATGTATAAAATTCTGCCAACTTACGTGAGTATCCAACTAGATATAAAGATAGGTGTACATGTATCATAACTCTTAAAAGGAAATTGACTTGGAATAAACTATTTGTACATAAATTTTTACCTAATGTTTGACATAATTGACAAATGGATCCCCCCTATTGATCCATTTGTCAATTATGTCAAACATTAGGTAAAAAATTTGGTACATGAAGCATCACTCGACTGACTTTAGACGGCACGTGAACGTCTTAAAGAGCAAGAATAAATAAATAAATAAGTAAACCATCATCACAAATGATTTTCTTGAATCTTTTTATGTAAAAATGAGGAATATATCCCTTTGTGATTCCAGATGGAAAGGTGCTGATGGAGTACATTGGAGCCACAGGAGTTGATATAGAATTCACATCAGTTCCAATTTCACAAAGCATTGATTTCCACTTCATACTCAGTTTCGCCATTGACGCAGATTCTTCAGGCAATCCCCAAAATGGCACATTCTCCCCATACTGGGTATCAACCCTTACTCCGAAGGCTGTAAAATCCATCAAATACATCTACCCCAATGTAAAAGTCCTTGCAAGCCTCTCGGGCTGGAGCCTTGGGCAAAATGTACTCTCCTGGTACAACCCAGAAGACCAGGACGTCTGGATATCGAATGCATTTTCCTCGCTAAAGTCACTTGTCGAAACTTATGGACTAGACGGGATCGATATCGACTATGAAAGGTTCCCTAAACACAATGAAAGTTTTGCTTATTGCATTGGAGAAGTCATTGCTCTTCTAAAGAATAAGGGTGTGATTTCTGTGGCAACCATTGCACCATTTTATAGCACTTTCATTCCATACATTGAGCTCTACACAAGATATGGAGATTACATTGATTATGTGAATTATCAGTTTTATACAGATAAAGTTAAAACCCCAGAAACATTTTTGGAAGCTTTTAGAAATAGGACACAACAGTTCGACAAAAACAAGGTTTTACCAAGTTATGAAGTGAATGGGAGAGGAATACAAGGGGATGCATTTTTTGATGCTTTGAAACTAGTGGAAAATAACGGGTTTAATGTTAGTGGGGCCATGATTTTCTCTGCTGATGCTTCGATCTCCAATGGGTTCTATTATGAGAAGACAACGCAAAATTTCTTGATCAATAATTTGACTCGAGCGTGACGTCGGGAAAATATGGAAGTGAGTTCAAATAGAAGAGCTGAGTGGATTGAACTCCCCTAGCAAGATCATGTCTATGAAAATGTGTAATATATTTTAATAAAATGGTGATTAATTTTATTGTTTATTTGATAGTTTTGCTCAAACTATTCCTCAATGTTTTGTAAAAGAATGCCATACAGTGAATGTGATACATTTCCATAGGAGAGACCGCCAAGTGTTGTGTTATAATTGGTTGTCTGCGTCACTAATTGCACGTCTTGGAAAGTGTGGTTTTTATTTGCATAGTTAGGGGTGGGCATCAAAACCACAACCCACTAAACCGACCCGGCCCAACCCGAAATGGGTCGGGTTGGGTCGGTTTAGAGGGTACATATGGGTCGGGTCGGGCAAAAATAAAATTAAACCGAAACGGGTCGGACCCGACCACAATTATTTCAATCCCAAATACTCCAACTACGGCAGATCTACTTTCAATATCCTCTCTGCAAATCTTCTCTGCAATACTACTCCTCCAGACCACCAAGAACAACCCACCTCCAGCTTCGAGCCACTTTGAATAGAACTAGTACAGTTTCCTCAAGAACTAGGAGAAATGAGAATCCATCTGACTATAATAGTAAACAAGTAAAAATTCAAAGTGAAGTTCAAAAAATGCAAGAAGAAGAAGACGGAACTAGATTTTACATGGGTTTGGATGAGGATTTTGAGGAGGAGGAGTATACGTCATCATCGTCATTACTATCTCTGAGCGATAAATTGGAGAGGAACATGTCATTGTTGGATGATTATGAGATGGAGGAGCTTGATTTTGTGCCAATTGACCCGAATCATCGCAGTGGATATGTGGCAGTGCTGGGCAAGCCCATTGTTGGAAAAAGTACGCTTTCGAACCAAATGGTTGGACATAAGCTTTCTATTGTTACGGATAAACCTTATACTACTATGCATCCCTTGGACCAAAGACACCGATTCAAACGCGTGGTGGTGGAGGAAGGGTCAGAGGGCGGCGGGAAGATGGATTGGGTTTTCAATGGAATGTGAGTCTGTGAAAATGAAATCAAATAAAAAAGGGAACCCGACCCGACTCGACCCGACCCGTCGGGTTGGTTCGGGTCTGTTTAAGAAAAGTCCAAAACCAGTTTATATCGGGTCGGGTCGATTTTGGGTCAAAATCCGACCCGTCAATTGCCCACCCCTACGCATATTGATTAAAATTATTTTTTAGTAGATTTTGATAAAAATTGATAGAATATGTGATTGAAAAATTGTAAGTCATATAGCCCCTTTCTGGGAGCAATTATTTAAACACAAAATAGATTTTTTTACCGTTGAAATGGGGCCGATCTCTGCCAAAATTGACGTGTCCACAAAATTTGATCACTCAAATACATACCTATTATGCCAATTGTCATTTCTGCCCTTTATTGTTGGACAAGTTTAAAATCATAAAGGGGCACTCATGTCATTTTACATGCCCACAACATTTGACCATTCAAATGGTCACCATATTGGTTCACTTATTATTGCATATCCAGATCCCACTTACCTTCTCAAACGGTAAAAAATTGAAGGATTAATCTTGTTGTACATAGGGGGTGCCATAATGGACACATGATACCCCCTATTGCATATCCAGATCCCATGTGTCCATTATGGATATTATTATGGCACCCCCTATGTACTTGTAGCATCACCCAAAATTGAATTAAAATTTAGCCAAAGTGGCACCCAAACAACCTCATAAGACGTATGGTTAAAATTAATTGTTAACTTTGACTTAAAATCTTAATAAGATTTTTAGTGGTACCATACAAGGCTTAGCATTTATTTGGAAAAAAATTTGAGTGAAAAATGATTTTTTTTTTTTTAACTTGTGGTTAAAAGTAGAGAAAAACTATGAGTTCAATATAATATGAGATTGAGAACGATTTCTAGTAAAATTAATTTTTAAAAAAAAATCTATCAAACATACCTTTAGAGTACGACTTTATTTAATTTTACTTTTTTAAAAAAATCTCTGTCAAACATACCTTTAGAGTACGATTAAAAGTGTCACGTTGCATAAAATGCACTGGAAAACATTTTTTTTTTTTTTTTTTTCGTCTTAATTCTTAAATTACCAAGTAATTAAAGTTTTAAAGACAATATATCGGTGATCAAAATGTCAAAGAAGTCTTACACCAAATTAAATTCGTGTTTGGACATGTTTTATACCTTAAACTGTAATTTTCACATTCCCCAAAGTATACCTGCGCATTTTTTAAAGAGAAAAGAATGAAAAACAATAAATGTATGAGAAAAATACAAGGGAAATTAGAAAGTTATTTTCATTTTTTCGCTTATAATATATCATATTACCTTCATTCCATAAAGATATGCTTATTTTTTATTTCGTCTGTTCCAAATTATATACCACTTTTCTTATTAAAATTATAGATATCTTTTAATTTTTTTAATATGTCCATATTTAATATATCTTATTATCAACAAATACATGGATATTTTGAGGAAAATGTAAGAAAAAAAAATATTTTTAACCATATTCGTTATATTTTTTTTAATTTGTGTGAAAATAAAATAAGTCTATCTTTATGGAACAGAAGTAGTATTTTTTTATTTTACAACATGGACGAGGGGGATGTAGAAGGTGTGGATCAAACCTCCACCGCCAATGTAGAACTTTCAACTCTTCCAGTAGAACCAAGCGATCTTGACTTTTTTGTTTAGATCACTCGAACATGTTTGATGGAAATTTTTTAAAGTTCTTTTTTCTCCAAATTCATTAACTATACAATTTATAAATAAAACAATTGTAAATGATTGTATACGTGGACTCATAACTTTTCTTTACATTTAGTATGGATTAAAATCTACTTTTTAGTAGATTTTGATAAAATTTGATAGATTTATGAATAAAAAGTTGAGGGCTTAATAAAATGTATTGTTATAATTAATTATTGATTTTGACTTGAAATTTTAACTTGATTAATGTCTACACCAAACAAGAACTTACCAATTGTTTGATATCATTTATTTGCCAAAAACAAAGTTTTAATGAATTTTTGGAGATTGTGTGGTTAAGAAATAAAAAAAAAAAAATTGGGATTACGTGTAGAATATTTTATTGTATGAATGTGTGATTGAAAATTAATATATAGTAAAAAGAATTTTAAAATAAATTATTTTCTTTCATATATCCTATATAGGCCATGTTTGGTACAACTTAAAATCCAATTAAAATTAAAAATATGGTTGGAGCAGCTTGGTGATGTAATAACCATAGAGGAAGGCTCCCTTGGGGTCAGGAGTATAAGGGGTGCTCGAACCCTGGTCAACTTGGACATAACCCTCGGTTTACCTCCGCCAGTTACTGAGGGGCCGGTGGCTGGTGGTCCAGGAAATTAGTCTGGCTAAATTGGGATACCTGGGTATCAAAAAAAAAAAAATTAAAAATATGGTCGTTATTGGGTCTCACTCTTCTAATAAAAGTCAACAATAACGGCTAGTTTTTCAATTTTAATCTCTACCGAACACACCCACAGTATAGGATATATAGGAAAAATGTACTATCAATGAATTTTCAATCATTGATATAAATGTATTATTAACATACTAAAACGACTGCCATTACTGACCACGCTTCATAATTGGAAAAAACGAGTACGGTGAAAACACATACCGCTCAGCCAAAGAAAGATGATATCAAACATGAGCTTAATCTCATATTCTTAAAAAAGTCATTTCCTTAACATTTATTCTAAAAAATATACATCAAATATATTGATTTAAAGATTTACAGCACTTTTAATATTTTCAATTGCCATTTATTATTGTCAACAGATACCGGGCCCACTCCCACACGCCAAGTACGGATCCGGGGCGTTTCTACCGGAATGAAATCGGTAGTTCAACTGGAATAAACGCAGGAGGCACTTTTCAGCAAGAGACAATAATGTTCAGGTCCCGGCGATATTAGAACGGTGATATTTGCGCTATCAACGAATATCTCATCACGAATCCCACCCTCTCTCGCAGAATATGTGTAAGAAAAGATTTTAAGTAGTCATTGATCACAAGTTGGTGTGCGAATTTTTATTTCCTTCAGTTGTGTTTACATCATGTCTTAAGAAATTCTTCTCCCCCAAAAAACCCCTCGCCAGAAAAAAGAGATCCTTTACAATGTGCAAAGAAGTATCATTTATACTAATCTAGTTGACGTGGTAACCGTCGGATTCAACTCACGTCCACGGGCTATATCTCCTAGGCTCATCCTTCACGTCATTGTCTACTCGTTACAATTAATGTTTGACAAAAGGTCAGCCGCCCTACCCAATGTAGCTTAACACACTAACAGAGATTTATTACACGTCTCGTCAATCACTCCTAAAAGAACTCCAGATTTGGAACGGCGGGCAGCATAGGATTCTGTTGGGTTAGGGCCGATTTTCGTTGAAGAGCTTCTGGTGGTAGAGGGTCTCGGATGCTTCTGTCCAGCCTCTGCGTAAGCTGGGAGCTTCGGTGCTTCATTTATAAGGAGCCTCTGATCTTGTCTGTGTGTGCTTTTCGTGGACTTCCAGGATCAGGATTGGAGGCACGTCAGTCCATCTTGGCTTTAGTTCTTGAGGGAGCCTCGGAATGAAGGGACGCCGGTCCATCTTGGCTTTGGTTCTTGAGGGAGCCTCGGAATGAAGGGACGTCGGTCCATCTTGGCTTTGGTTCTTGAGGGAGCTTCGGAATGAAAAGACGCCGGTCCATCTTGGCTCCGATTTTGTGGCTGCCTACGTGGACATGTTTACGTGGCAGCCTACGTGGAGTGCTGATCCGGAGCTTCTAATTTTGGGGGGTAACAATAGTCCCCTAAGTCTATGCATGATTATTTATGTAATGCATGGACTTTCTAATGCCGGGTGATCTTTTGAGAGGGATCGGTTCTATCCTTCTGAGGTGGTTCAACTCTTGGAGGTCCCTGTGCGCTCCTGATGCCGACCGGCCAATTTCGTTTGTTCGTGAGTCTTTGATCCCCGTGTTTGGGGTGAGCGTCGTAGTCTAGGTTCATAACTGAGGTTGGAAATGTTCAAATAGAGCAGCCTCGGCTCGAGATTTTCGAGGCATTCATTATTATTTTATACTATCTTTGCGAAAAACGAAGAATTCTTAAATATGACGCATCAATGATTTGATGTTGTTGGCCCTTCCCAAGGTAGAACAATCATGATGGTGCAGTTCTCGATACACGCTACTGCCACCGTATTTAATGCATAATCATGGCTGTCTCTTCTCCTTCCCCTTCCTTTTTCAGACGCGGTAAAGCGCGTACGTTTAACGCCTTAATCTAGACCCTTGAATTCGAAACGTCTGGGGCAATGGGCGGCTCTGATCTTAACCTTTAGAAGCACGGCTAGATGGATTGGACTCTAATCCAACGGCTAGGTTTGAATCTTTATGCTTATAAAAGGAAATTGCCTTTAAGAAGAATTCTTTTTCTTTCCTTCATATGAACTCATAAGCCTTCGTCTTCTTTACTATATTATATACTTAAGTTTCTTGCGCGCTTCTACCTATTCGTTGGAGCTACTTCCAAACTTTCGAGAGATTTACTGAAGTCTCTATACTCGCATTCGTCACCTTCTCTTTTCTAGGAAATCCCGTGAGTGCTACGAGATTCCAATTTTCTTATTAATGGCTTCTTCTTCCTCTGAGGGTAGTGCGGGGGTGCACAGGCTAGCGGGTGAGATGGGGATCCGGGTTACTCCTACTGCCGAGCTTCCTAGTATTGTTGAAGCGGCAGGGGTGCAACTACATCTGGGAGAGGGTCCGAAAGTGAGGATGATGTGATGACTTGGGGGGGCAGCCAAAGTTCCCTCGAACGCCACTCTAACCAAACTAGCTAAACTTAGGGTGAAATATAGGATTCCCTATAATATCAAACTTTTATCCCCTTCCCAAATGAACGACCTTGCTATCCGAGGCAGGAGTGTGTTGCCGTTAGTGAATTTCTGCTGAAATCGGGACTTCGTCTTCCGATCCATCCCTTCTTCCGAGCTGTCCTTAGGTTATAGTGGCTGGCCCCTACCCAACTTTCTCCGAATGCCTGGGTTCAATTGGTTGGGTCTTACATCCTTTGGAAGCAGACCTCCTTGCGTGAGGATATGCCCCTTTATATTTTCCAGACCGTTTTCCAGCCTAGGTCGCTAGGGAAGGGGGGCTCCAAGGGTTGGTACCCCATGTGTTCTTAGGGGAGGTACGCTCCCTTAGTGATGGGTCTTTCTTCGTCCATAAAAGGATGGAAAGAGACCTGGTTCTAGGTTCGGGGGAAGTGGCAAGAGTGTGAGGGTGATTCTGTCCCCTTCGTCAAAGTTCCAACCTCCTACTTCGAACCCAGTGAGTGCCACTTCATAGCGTCTTCCTACCGTTATCGGATGATTCCTTTTAAACTGACTCAATTTTTGTCATTTCTTTTCAGGAGTTGTTGAGCATTTCGAGCTTGATAGGGGTCACTGGAAGGTCTTGTCAGATATATATAGACTGCCCTCTTTAGTTCGACATTTCGACAACTTAATTGTTTCCCAATGATTCTATGAAAATCTAAGCTTAATGGCCTCTAGAGGTAGGGGATCCTAGTCAATATCTCCGATGTAACGCGTGCTTGCATGTTATTTTACCTTTCTGACTTTGAATTTGTCTTTTGCATAAAATTTTGACAAGAGGAAAACTTCCCACCCTCGATATGGCTACGATTTTGGCTGCCACCTCGACCTTTGGCAGGAAGGGGGCCTCTATCTAAATCGTCCGTCGAACTTGACCCTCAGGTCCTTGCTCCATTGCCTCCTGAGACCCAAACTGCCACAACGACTTTCCACACATTTTGGATCGACAAATGGAAGAACTTCGTCGAAACGAGCGACGCCGTAGATGTCGTATCCACTATGGTGGCTCAGGCCACTAGGTCATTTAGCATGGCTATTGAGACGGAGGCTCTCTTCAAGATGCTTCAGAGAAAAAATAGAGAATTTGTGGAGAGAGCTTGGCAAGCTGAGGAGTTGGCTACTAAGGCAAAGATGGAGGTTGAGGCCCTTAAGGAGAGAGAGGCTGAAGGATCTGCCAAACTTGCTTCTATTTTGGCAGAAAATGAATCCTTGAAAAAGGAAGTTCATGAATCTCAGAGTGAAGTGGCTACCATGACAAAGCAGGTGGAGACCTCTAACACCCACCAAAAACTTACTATCGAAGCTCTTGAGAAGGCCAACCGGAGAATACGGAGCTAAAATAGAAAACGGAAGAACTAACCTTCCAGGTGACCGGCCTTACCAAAGAAGTAAAGACTATTCGCAGCGACGCTGATCTTGCCAGTGCTAATGCTAAACACAACTTGTTGGCCAACTTCCACCTTACTGAACACTATCAGAGGTTCGGTGCTTATTGGCGAAGGTATGCCTATGCTGAGGTGATTGAATGGTTGGAGAGTCATGGCCAGAGGGTTCAGACTTTCGATCTTCGGGTTGAAGTTTTGGAGGATGAAGGGGGTGAGGGGGAAGCTCGGACTCCGACGGAGGCGGTGGCCGTGTCGAAGCTATTGAGGAGGTCAATCCCGTTGAGGCTAGGGCCATAGTGCCTTTTGAGCCATCCCAATCCCCCTTTCCTTAGGTCTTTAATGTTTGATGTAAGGACCCCCGGTCCATCTTATGTAAATCAATTTCTTGTTAATGGAATCTCATATTTTTCTACTCTTGTTGACATCGTATGATTCTTATATTCTATATTTTACATTTGATGTTTTATGTTTATAAGTTTCTGTCATTGCTCGCTTGTCAATAATTAACATTTTACTCTTTCGAGCAAACAAATCACGTATTCGTGTGACGAAGTACTAGAGATTTAACTTGGAGATGATTAGCGTTTGCTAGGATGCATATCGATCTGTTTGACTGTGCAGGCATTACCTTCATCTCGTCCGGCCCTTCTGTGGATTAGTAAATTTTCTTTGGAAGGTTTGTCCGTGTGGAAGTTACTTTTATCAAAGCCGATGACCCATTTCAAGAAGACGTAATATGTAACGTCCCAATTCACTCAAGTATCTGGCCTAGACATTCACGCTATGCATGAAATTTGAGTAATGGATTGGACTGCTGGGAAGGGATGGGATAAGTTAACTGAACAAGGTTGGCAGGTGCTATTGACCTTCACGAAGCAGGGGATGATTCATTTCCGAACTTGCAGAGGCTATGAGCCTTGGGATGGTTTCTTGTTCCCCTGGAGACAGCTGTACTAGACCAACTCCCAATACACGCTCAGTCGTATTAAATTAAATGTACAATGATGGGCATTTATTCGCTTGGGTGACTCCTAAAATCCATCCACACGCTGACATCATGTCGTGGGATGCACGCACCGATCTGGGACGTTGCCAGAGGAGAACCCTTCGGATTCTACGGCCCAGATTGTACAGAGATTCGGATCTTTCTGATCATCGAGACCTTAATCTGATGGTTGAGATTCGTCATGTTTCTCGTATAAAACTCGAAATTTCAGCATCCCGACACTTTGCTACAAATTTTATCATCTTCTGAAATCTTTCCATCAGCGAGTTTTCGAACATTCTGTTTTCATTTGTGATTGGACTTTTAGGAACGCTCCACAACACTCTTTGAGAGAATGGCCCCCAAAAAGGAATATCTCAAACCTGATATGGCTACGATTCTCAAGGCTACCTTGCAAAAATCTTCCTCAGGAAAGTCCAGAATGCCTTGTCGGAGATTTCTCCATGAAAGATGCAGCGAGGGAGCTTTCCCAAGAAAACCAATGTGCAATTGATAAGGGCAATGGGATAGTTGAAGAGTCATCAAAGAAGAGGAAATTGACACCTGTTGGGGGGGTGCTCGAGTAGCTTCGGAACAATTGTTTCTTACGGGGAGAAGGTGGTTCCCGAACGGCCTAAGCTGCTACAGGCTTCTATTGATGCTGTAGTTGGTGAGCAGCTTCGGGAGGCCAGTGACAACACCGAAGATACTACATCAATGGCAGCAGAGGCCACTCAAAGAATTGTAGAGAGGACACCAGGAAAGTCTGGAAATTTTTTGGGGAATCGTAACAGTAAGATTGCTTTGACTGTGATTGAGATGCTTCCGTCCGAGGTTCGAGGTGCCACCAAGGCCTTTGATAAATTTAGACTGAGAGGTAGCAAGATTACGTGGCTACTTGCGATGCAGTGGACCTTACTGCGACCCTGGTGAGCCAGAATGCCAGGGCTTTTGGGGTGGCACTGGAATGCCAGGAAATTCTGGTTGATATTCAACAAAAGAACCAGGCCTCGTATGAGAAGCTGAACGTCACTGAGGTGAAATTAAAGAAGGTCAAGGTTGATGCTGACGAATTGAGAGTTAAGAAAGCTGAAGATACGGCAAAGTTAGCATCTACTCTTCTGAGATTGAAACCCTGAAGCAGGAGGTCTACGAATCGCAGTGTGAGATGGCATCGCTAACTAAGAAGGTAGATATTTCCAACAACCATCAGAAGATCATTGTCGAGGCTCTAGAGAGGGCTAATGCTCAGTTAAATGTTACTAACGCTGAATTGAAAGGGGCCAAGGCAGAAGTCGATGAGTTGAAAGTTCAGAAGTTTGAGGATGTCTCCAAGTTAACTTCTGCGATGTCCGAGGCTGAGGCCTTGAAGCAAGAAGTGGTTACACTAGCCAAGAAGTTGGATACCTCTCTTGATCAACAAGGGCTCACCGCCAAGGCGTTAAAGGAAGCGCAAGTCCAGCTCACTGCTAGCAGGGATGCTGGAGACTTTATGGAGAAGCGGTGGAGTGGTACGCCAACGAGTATCGCATGTATAAATTGGATGACGTCGAGGCGGGGGATATTGCAGTGAGGAATTATGTATCCAAATTCCATCATACAAAGGAGTATCAATGCCTCGGTATTTTCTGGATGAAGTTTACTTATAACGAGGTTATTAGTAAGGTGGAGGAATTGTTCCCTTGGCATTTATTCTTTGTTTTAATGAATGAAAGTTCTTTTATCCATTATTCATTGCTTTCCAAACATAGTCGAATGGGATTGTACTCTAATAGGGCATTAGTCATAGTTGAATCTTATCAATCGTCGAGTTAGTGAACTTTGGCTGAAGAACCAAGTGGGGCTAACTAGCTAATTTGTCTCCACTACATGGCGAATGGTTCATCCATGCAAGGGCTTCTTCCGACGCTGAAACATGTTGAAGGAGGGCATGTGAGGTCAGTTTCAAAATTCAAGCGAGGGGATCCCTTCTGGGTGCCGTCACTCTCTCTTCCGAAGCTCCTACGCTTCCCTGCATGGCGGATGGTTCGTCCATGCGGGGGGCTTCCTCCTGACGTTAAAATACGTCAAAGTAGGACATGTGAGGTCAGCTTCGGAATTCAAGCGAGGGGATCCCTTCTGGGTGCCATCGTCCTCTCTTCCGAAGCGCCTACGCTTCCCTGCATGGCGGATGGTTCATCCATGCGGGGCTTCTTCCTGGCGTTAAAACACGTCGAAAGAGGGCATGTGAGGTGAGACTTCTGGGAATCAAGGGTTTTATTTATTTGCATAAGCTGTATTTTACATTCATTGGTAGTATATTCGTAGGTGTTCGACATTCCACGGATGAGGCTGGACCTTCCCATCCATGTCTTTAATCCAGTAAGTCCCTGGCCGAACTTCCTTTTCTATGCGATAGGGTTCTTCCCGATTAGGTCCCAAAGTGCCGCACCGGGTTCTTTGGAAGATAAGAAAACTCTCCGGAGCACCAAATCTTCGATCCTGAAAGACCTCTTCTTTACCTTGGCGTTGAAGTACCTCGTCATTTTCCTTTGATATATAGTCAGTTTAACTTGAGAATCATCACTCCTTTCTTCAAGCAGGTCAAGCCCACATCTCCTTATCTCATCGTTACTTACTTCATTGAAGTTTATCCGCCTATGAGATGGGAGACCTACTTCGACATGACTCATAGTCTCGGATCCATATGCTATTGAAAATGGAGTCTCACCAGTGGCTGTCCAGCTCGTGGTTCTAACAGCCCACAAAACTTGGGGTAACTCATCCACCCAGGCCCCTTTCGAATCATCAAGCTTCCTTTTCAGGGTGAGTTTGATTGTTTACTGCTTCAACTTGTCCATTTGCTTGAGGTTGATGCGGGGAGGGGAAGTATTTCTTTATGCCCAGTTCCTCACACATCTCTCTGACTTTCTTGTTATCAAATTGTTTACCATTGATGCGAACCCACGTAGCGTTAGCTACGAAAACCCAAGTGAATTTGATTTAGAACCCAAGATAGCCAAGCAAATCAAGTTTGGACTTTGATTCAAGAATTAACGAATCAAAACAACCAACGATCCAATAACGAACGCCGACCTTTTTGATGGAATTAACGAAGAATCAAATCCGAGTTTTTTTTTGAACCCACAAGAATCACTCTTGTCGAATTCACAGTTGTCCAATGAAGAACAAGAAATTGGAAGCAATAATTGCCTTTCAAATTAATCTCTCAAAATGTAATCTGTTTTTCAATAATGAATAAAAAGCTATTTATACTAAACCCTAATTAGCTAGGTAATTTCGTGAATAATTCAAAAGATGGCAAGAATCTTCAAAACAAAGGAAGTCTAAGTAAATTAGGAAACTTATGAAAATTGCAAAAAATTCGCCTCAATTTTACTCTATGCGATCGCATAGGGTTACCCTATGCAATCGCATAGAGTAACCAAGTTGGCCCTCTTTTGTTTCGGTAAATCACCATGCGACCGCATGGTGATTATCACTATGCGGTCGCATAGTGATAAAACTCAGCCCCTCCTTCCG
>CAIGRF010091403.1:2173-24520 GCA_903798235.1 Fraxinus ornus
ACCAAATGCTTGTTAATTTGTGACCAATTACTCAACTGTGACCTAAAAATTTAAGGGTAGTGCTAGACGTACTCACCCATTCACTACACCATTTACTTAATGTTGACCGGCTGCCTTTGACAATTCAACACCAAAAAATAAAAATAAAAAAGGATGAAAATCCTAGTTAAAAGGCCAAAACTCCCTCAAGTCACTTCTAAGAAAACCATTGCACTGAAGTTTGAAGAAGCTCCTATGATAAATGGAGCAACCTGAAAAGTTCGGCGACTTTGACGACGGCGACTTGGACGACGGCGACAACACGTCGGCGAATCCTTTAACTTTTCCCCACACGCTGACACCGAGACATTCTCTGACGGAGATGAAGAGGAAGCCGGCAACTCCCACTCCGACAAATGCGACACCGGCAACAACATGGGTAAGTTGTTTTCAATTTAATCATCATTATATGGCAATGAGTGGGAAGTTGAACTTGTGGATTGGGCTGATTGTTGAATGTGTTGTGAAGTTGGAGGTTTAACTGGTGGTGTAGTGTGAGGCTTAATCGGTGGTGAAGTGCTGTTTAACTGGAGGGGCCTGGGTAGGGCGGGGCGAAGGAGGTGATGGCTGTGAAGGTGGGGTGCAGAGGCTAGGGCTGGAGAACGATTTATTGGGCTTAACCTATCTAGACTGTTGTGGCTTTGAAAAGGATAGTACTTTTCCTAATGGCTTTGAACTGTTTGTAATTTTACACTTGGCTTTGAATTGAGAAGTATTTTTACAGTAGCCACTGTAAATCTTGCACACGTTAGACAGTAGGCATTGTAAGGGATTTAACATATTGGCTTACAACGAACCAGTTTCAAATTGTTCCATTTCGTGAATGCAGGTTATGCGGAAAATAATTCATCTGAAGACAACAATCCAATTGATACGAGCTTAGGAGAAGAAACTGATATTTGTGTACCTAGTGTTGGAATGAAGTTCGAAGATGAGAATGAGGTGTTCGAATTTTACAAAAAGTACGCGTACCATATCGATTTTTCGGTGAGGAAAAGATCTTCAAGGAAGGGTGATGATGGGGTTGTACGCTACGTAGCTTTTACATGTAGTCGGGAGGGCCGTCGAATAAGTGGAACTAATGCAATTCTAAAGCCTCAACCAACAATGCAAACGGGCTGTAAAGCGAGATTGACAGCATTGAAAGATCTTAATGACATATGGCGCATTAACACTCTTATTTTGGAGCATAATCACAGAACAAGTCCGTCCAAATCAAGGCTATATCGATGCAATCGAGAAATAAGTGCACGCGCAAAAAGACAGCTTGAAATAATTGACATAGCTGGAATACCATTACATAAGAGTTTTAACTCAGCCGTAGTGGAAGCTGGTGGTTATGAGAAGATTACATATGTTGAGAAAGATTGTAGGAATTTCATTGACAAAGTTCGAAGATTACGACTTGGTGAAGGAGACGTTGTTGCAATACAAGCTTATTTTTCAAAGATGCAAGCAGCTAGTCCTGGTTTCTTCTTCAGTATAGACTTGGATGACGAGGCCCGACTGAGGAATGTGTTTTGGGCAGATAACAGGTGCAGGCAAGCGTGTAAGGAATTTGGAGACGTAGTCACATTTGATACGACGTACTTGACAAACAAGTACGAAATGCCTTTTGCTCCTTTTGTTGGGGTAAACCATCACGGACAATCAACTCTACTTGGATGTGGTTTGGTATCGAATGAAGATACAAGTACTTTCGTATGGCTTTTTAGGACATGGCTACAATGTATGCATGATCAAGCTCCAATTGGAATAATTACAGATCAAGATCGTGCTATGCAAAATGCAATAGAGATTGTGTTTCCAAATACAAAGCACAGATGGTGCCTCTGGCATATTATGAAAAAGTTACCAGAAAAATTTGGCGGCCATAGATATAAAGCTTCTATTCTTGCAAATGTACATAGGTTGGTGTACGATGTGCAAAGTTGCGAGGAATTTGAACAAGGTTGGCATACAATGCTCGAAGATTATGAATTGCTGGAACATAGTTGGTTGACTGGACTATACAATGAAAGAAGTCGATGGGTGCCATGTTTTTTAAAAACATCATTCTGGGTGGGTATGTCAACCACACAACGAAGTGAGGGTATTAATGCATTTTTCGATGGTTATGTTCATTCAAAAACATCTCTGAAACAATTTGTAGAGCAGTATGAGCGTGCATTGAGAAGTAAAGTTGAAAAGGAGTTTCAAGCCGACTTCAAATCATTTTCACAAATGGTCCCATGTGCGACAAGGTACGAAATGGAGAAGCAATTTCAATCACTGTACACAATCGCGAAGTTCAAGGAGTTCCAAGAACAATTTATTGGAAAGGTATATTGCGAAGTGTTATCCGTGCATGATTCATACTTGTACACTACATACGATGTACGTGAGGACATTATCGTTAATGAATGTATGAGGACGAAAATGTTTAAAGTGTGCTTTTGGAGGGATGATTGTGATTTTGAGTGCAGTTGTCACTTATTTGAGTTTCGAGGAATTGTTTGTAACCACGCGATTGCAGTTTTGATACGCAACCAAGTGAAATTACTTCCCGAAAAATACGTTTTGAAGAGATGGAGGAGGGATGTGATCAGACCGTACACAAGGGTTCCGGTCAATTATGATGGGTGGATTAGTACTCCAGACCAAGTTAGATATGAGCAAATGTGCAATGCCTTTACGAAGTTAGCTGACTTGGTTGCACATGACGAGTCGCGTGCACATGGAATTATGGAGTGGATTGAATTTCAAACAATAGAGGCATCGATGTTGAAGACTATGACTGGGGGCGTCCAAAGTATTGATGAAGCAGGACAATCAGGTGGTGAAAAAATTTTGGACCCGAAATACACAAAAACAAAGGGAGCTCCTAAAAAACTTCGCCGAAAGGGGCATCTAGAAAAATCAAGAGCATGTTGTAAGGTATGATTTCGAGACAAGTGATTGTATTATATATTTTTTTTTTCTTAGAATCGCCACTTTGAAACTGATATTTTTTTCATTACATGTAGGTGCCAACGAACTCTACCTCAAAAAGGCGGAAAGGCAATGTTCCAACAAACTTCGAAGTTCAGGTATTTGTCAAACATTACCCTTGGTTCCCATGAGTACAAAAGTGAAATATTTATAGATGACGATTTTTGTTTTGTTTAGGAGATTCGCAGTACAACCACCTGCCCTTCCCAAATAGGCGGCACACAAGAAAGCGTGGGTGACTTTGATTTGGGGGTCTAAAGAATCCATGACGTTCAGTTGTATATTTTTTGTCAATACACGTGGGTGATTTTGATGTAGGGGTCTAAAGAATCCAGTGATGGGGATTGTATATTTTTTGTCAATAGTGAAATTACATGTTCCACGTGGGTGTATATTTTTGTAATCACTTAACTGAGAAGTACTCACTCACTGCAGCTTATTAGGCTGTATATTTTTTTGTGAAATTAATGAAGTTGGTCGCGTGATTTTCGACTAATTTTTATGTTCATACTATTTTTGCTAGTTGATTTCAAGAGATGACGCTACTTGAAACAGGGAATACCAAAACATGTTCATACAAAAGCAGTCAACATACACTGTTTGCCATTCTTGTTCATAAAATCGAATTAGTACAATAAGGTGAGGTCATAAAAACAAAATACTAAACATAATTCATACAAAAGCAGTCAACATACACCGTTTGCCATTCTTGTTCTTAAAATCGAATTAGTACAATAAGTCGAGGTCATAAAAACAAAATACTAAACATAATTCATATTCAATCTCTCGGAACTGCTTTCCCCTTACACATGGTTATGTTGAGCGAAATCTCCACGTCCCTCTTCTCGGTTATTGTTGCACACGTATTCAACATACGGGACAGATCGCCGACGAGTTCATTACTGTTGGTATTACCACTTGATTCACCTTGCAATGGATACACCTTATCGGGGGAAACTTCAGAGAAGTCGAAAAACCTACAGCCGCGGGTACAACCGTGAAACTTCTTCCCTTTATTGTCGGAATTCTTTTCTACCTCTAACCACCTAATGAAGCCCTCGCCATAGTATGGGCATCTCCGCTTTTTTGGGCATTCCGACAACACGTGTCCTGGCACCCTACAAGAATGACATATTCCACTATTCTTCCCGGCCATTCTGAGACAAAACACTGATAATCAGCTGATAATACACAGCATTATTTGAGTTCATGTTCAGCAAATGAAAACATAAGAATACACCAATTGACATGCTGTGGTTGGTAGGTAGGATTCATAAGACAGATTCCAAATGACCATAATAAGCAAAATTGAGCAACCAAACAACTGAATTATCATTAGAAAATTCGACACCATCATCATTAAAAGCTAAGTGCCAAAAAAAACTGACCAAACATGTTGAACAGCTAAGTGCAAGAAAAACTACTTCTCCATTCTCCAGGAAAATTCGACACCATCATCATAACATCAAACAAAAATTACCAAACCTATTGAACAGGTAGTAATCAGCTTCCATGACATTTAGTGAAACTGTAAAAGAGTATCATATTCCACAAATTCAATTTTTCGTTAAATTCAATTACATTCGAAAGTTCAAACTATTTAAATTAACCAATAATAATAGTAATGGTGGGTCTTCACCCCACAGTTGGCGCAGTGGATGTAAATCTCAATTTCACAGAAGGGGACGGGGCAGGGGAAGAAATTTTCGATTTCACAAAAGGCAACAAGGCAAGGGAAGAAACTAGCGCATGAACAGTTACTAACCTAGAGAGTGAGTTTAACTTCACAGAAATGGTTTACGCGATTTCACAGTAAGGCAACCCGCAATAATTTCGTCTGAGGTTTGATTTCAATGGTTTACACTTCGACCCGCGATTTCCCTTGTTTGATTTCACTGGTTTTCAATTCGACCCGCGATTTCCCTTGTTTGATTTCACTGGTTTTCACTTCGACTCGCGATTTCCCTTGTTTGATTTCTACCGATCCCTTGTTTGATTTCTGCCGACGATTACCTCTTTGTGAGAGAGGATTGCGAACGGAATAAAAGTCGATTTCCCAGGTTTGATTTCTGTCGGCGATTAAATGTTTGTGAGAGAGGAGGGTTGAAATGTGCGATTTTGGGAGTTTATTCAAAAGACGAGATCTAAAATATTTTGGGATTTTGGGGGTTGTTTATTCAAAACGTTTCACGTGACTTTCAAAAAGTTTCAATATTTTGGGATTTTGGGATTTTGACCATCTAACTGCCATGTCACCGCCATGTCAGCATTAAGTAAGGGATTCGGGACAATGGTGTAGTACGAGTAGCTTTTTCCAAAATTTAATAATATGTGACCAACTGATTTAAAAATCTGTGACCTCGAAATAATATGTTACGTACAAAAATTTTCATCTGTGACCTAGAAATAATTCGTGACGTAAAATTTTTTTGATCTGTGATCTCGAAATAATCTGTGATAAAAAAAATTTGGCTATATGTGACCAGTAAATAAATCTNTATAATTATGAATTTGTGACCATTAATCACAAACTGTGACTTTATTATCATTATTTAATAAATATTTTTAATTAATTAAATCCATACCTGATTTTTGAATTTTCAAACTATTTACCTTACTTTTGAATTGAGGTAAATAATACACCTTAAATATGAATTTTTCTAAGTTAATGTTGCTCATGACCCAACAATCATGGATGACCCAAGTTGTGGTTTGGATTGGTCATGATATGTTGACCCATTTATAAATTACCTTGGTTTTAAGTGTTAGCCCATTTGTTTGAGTCTTGACCAATTGGCCCAACACGGTGACCTAAATGATTTGGGTTTATATCCATTCTCTCACCTTCAGCCGTGTGTGTGTGTGTGTTTTTGCAAGGAAGCCAAAATTGAGGTGTCGGTTTTTCATTTCTTTGTGCCTTGAGATTTAACCTAGATCCTCCATTTGTCTCTTTCCTTTTGTGACTTGCAAATCACCATCACCGTCATCCTTTGTGGATGAGAAGAATAATGGCAACCATGTATAGAAATTGTGGATCGGAGCCTTCTCGGATGGTCTTCGTTTTAGTTATTTTTCTAAGCCCGGAATCCCTTCCTCAACAATTTACAAGCTTAAATGATTATTTAATTTTTCTACACTGCATGGCAATTGGACTTGATATATTTATAGTTTGGGCTATGTAACTTTTTTGTTATTTTGAATTCGTGATTTTCTTTTGAAATATAATTTTTTTTTTTTTTTTTTATTCAAATAACACAAGTTCAATATGTGAACTACATGTTCTTGATACCTAGTGGTTATGTATTTAAGCGGTATTTTATATGTGAATTCATTTTGAGAGTGGAAAAATTTAAGCATTATCATACTTAAATTATAAGCTCTAGGATGCCTCACTTATGGATCAAATAATATTTATCAAGAAAAATTAAATTGTTATCAAATTGTAATTTAATTTTTAATATTTTAATTTTCTCTTCTTTTTGTGATTTTTAATCTCTACTATTTTGCATTTTGAAGATTTTTTAGCTAAATTCTTTTCAATGCACAAATATTTTCGAGTAGTAGCATGTTAGGTACATGTACTGAAAGGACCTCTATGCTTATTAAATGTATATAAAAATGTTATGGATAGAATCGAACCCGAATTGAAACCGATAGTTTAAGTTTGGATTTGGTTCCAATAACACGAATGATTTCATTCATGAAATACCCGGAATTTAATGGGTGGTTTTGAGTATTGATACTCGAACCAACACACCCAATGTCCCGGCTTACGGTGGGTAGGTATATGCTTATTAACCTTATTTCACCATGGTATTAGCTCATATCCTTCGAGATTTTTATCTTTAGAGTTTTCCTTATTTCATAGAGGAAACTTTGTTGGAATTTGCTCGGGGAGAATTTCAATTTTTTTTTTTTTTTGTTTAGTGTTTTATGTCTTGGGAAATTTGCAAATGAAATTAGCTCAAGTTTGTCTCCCTTTAAAATAAAATTATTTAATTTTCATACTCATTTTCAACAATAAATTTACGTAATAAAATATTTTGCACGTAAATTTAAAATTTTCTCATATTTTATAAACACTTTCTCTGAAAAATTACCATTCAAAACATCATTTTTTGTCGATTGAGCCATCCGAGAAGGGCTTTATAATGTTATGGTAACAAGTCTGTCTGGACCATTTATGTAAACTTCATTTGGGAACCATGCACATTTAAGGTGGTTGGAATATACAATTTCAAAATTAATAAACATGTTTTAAAACTTGAAAAATCAGGTCATGATTAAATTTTATTAATTAAAACAGATAATTAAGAATATTTTATTAATTAAATATATTAATGTTACAATACTATGCAATTTATGATCACAATTATTTACTGGTCACAATCACAAATTACAAATTTCATAAATCACGACTTATTTATCAGTAAGAAATTATCAAATTGATTGATCACGCATTATTTCTCGGTCAAAAATAACAAATTTTATAGTTTACAATTTATTTATCGATTACAAATTATCAAATTAATAGATTACGAATTATTTCTCGATTACGAATTACAAATTTTATAGGTCACAACTTATTTAGTGGTTACAAATTATCAAATTAATTGATTACGACTTAACAAATTGTAAGTTACGATTACAAATTTAGTCATAATATCACATTTTTTTAAAGTCACATATTATTTATTGATAATAAATTATCTTTTTTATCGATCAATATATTATTTATTGATCACAAATTTACAATTTTATTAGTCACAATCACCCAAATAATTGGTCGCAAACATTCTTCTCCTCACCTCACAATTTAGGGGTGGGCATGGGTTGGGTTGGGTCGATTTTTGCCTTAACCCAAACCAAACCCAACCCAACCCAACATGATTGGTTTGATCAAAATTTAACCCAACACAACCCGTGCAAAGTTTGAAACCCAACCCAACCCAACCCAATCAAGTATCGGTCAGGTTGGGTTGGTCGGTTTGAGAAAATTTATCAACCATTCTTTTTTTAACTGCATTTCTTGGTAGCATAATAGCTATGAGAAATGCCGCTTCTAAGCACGGCTAATGTAAACCCACAAATTAGAAATCAAGTTTCTTTACTTCAAATGAAAGAGAAACAAACCTGTTGGCAAACTCCAAGAGGATAAATGTCACCATATGAAACATTCCATGTAAAAAATCTGTAAGGGTCTTCAGCTCCAGCAACTGCTAAAAGTACAAACAAAATCGCTAATTTTAGCAGCATTTTGAGTAGGCTCATTTATTGTCAAAATCAATTCAGCACACACCATAATACATAATCCACTAAGAAACCTTATAGTCAAACCGTTTTACACAATATAATTCAGAGGGCAACATAAAAATCAAACTTTTTCTAATTCATTCCCACAATTTATTGTCAAAATCAAATCAAATATCTACCTCAGTAAGTAGTTTGGTGTCGAGAGAATGCAGATCCAAAAGCCCGTTCCTTCTCTAACTTCCCCCCGTTCCTTCTCTGACTTCTCGGCCGTAAATTTACTGGTGGCATCAATGGTTCAGCAAACAAATCGCTGCTTCCACTGTAAGTCCTCTGCGCCTACTCGTTCATATACATTCTCGACTGATATTAACATTAACATCTAACAAATCACTGATATTACTAATTTCTAATGAAGTTCAGTGACTGAGTTAAGACAAAGTAAGTTCAGTAACCCAGATGAAATTTACCCGAGAGAGAAGGCGTTGAAGCTTGAGTGAGAGAGCAGAGAATTGAGAGATGGAGGTTTGGGAATCTTGGGATGGTCGGAGAGGAGAGATGGGGGGGATTGAGCGAGAGAGAAGGCGATTTGAGGCTTGAGTTGAACGAGAGAGCAGAGACTTCACTTGAGAGATGAAGGGATTGAGGGAGACTCGAGAAAGAGAGGACGAGTTTACGATTTTGATTTTAAAAGGTTTTTTTTTTTTTGGGTTTGGGTCGGGTTTGGGTTCCTAACCCACAACCCGACCCGATCAACCAACCCAAGACCCGAAACCCGCCCAGAAAAGACAAAAAATCGACCCAAACCGGTCGGTTTGGGTCGGGTCGGTCGGTTTGATCGGTTTGGTTTGGGTTTTGCCCACCCCTACCTCACATCATCCCACTCCACCACCACAATCACCATCGCACCATCGTCGCTATGCGTGACTCCATCGTCGATGTTTGCTTCGTATAGCGTCGATCACTACCCAAAACCTCCACAAAAGGTACAAAAAAATCATCGACCACTATAAAACCACCATAGCTAGCATCATATTTCACAATCTTTTACCACAACCAATATTAGAAAATCTATTTCTAGATTATACGATTAAACTAAATAAGAATAACAATTAAAGGTGTTACCCCCCAAAATTAAAAGCTCCAAATCGTCACTCCATGTATGCTGCCACGTAAACAATATAGCCACGAAGGTAGCCTACAAGAACTGAACCCGAGTGAACCGACGTCTCTTCAATCCGACGCTCTTTATAAACAAAATCGAGGCTCCTCAAATGTCTAGCCGAGGTACCTAAAGAGGTACAACCAAGGCTCTACAAAGGGGTGGCCGAAGTGCCTAAAACAAGGGTCCTTGCACCTCAAGGCCGAAGTCCATACTGAGGCACTAACTCTCCGAAGCCCTAAACTCATCCGAGGTTCATGAAGCCGACGTTGTCTCTGGTAATAGATTTGGAGATCTTTTAGAAATGATTGACGAGACAAGCAATAAATCCGTGTTAGACTATTCTAGGTAGGACGGCTGACCCCTTGTCAAAACATTAATTGATACAAGTGGGCAGTGATGTGAAGCTTCGGTCTGAGAGATGTCGCCACGCGGATCTAATCCAACGACTACCACATCAGTCAGCATAGTATAAGTAGCCCCTCTTTGTATGTTAATAGGGGGATTTTTTCTTTGGTTTTCTCTGTAAGCTGACAAGGAAAATAGCAAATACATTTTGATTCGCATAGAACACCCTAGAATGGAGAGAGATTGATACTTCCTGTTACACAACTATCTACATTTCATTGCAAATATGAAGGACTAAAAACCATTGAGGCCAGAATGATAAACATTCACCATTTCCATCATATCTATCCTCCCACATATTTCATTACACAAGAACTATATAGTATAGGTAGTCTGTCCAGTAATCGTTGATAGCACGATCACTGTTGTAACTAAAATTGTCGGTGCCTGAATATAACGGTCTCTCGCCGAAAAGCGCATCTCGCGTTCATTCAAATTTGAATACCGACTATCTTTCGGTAGAAACGTGCCAGATCACCACTTGACGTGGCGAGAGTGGACCCGATATCTGTTGGGTTCATTTTTTGAGGTCAACAAAAGGCACTATGAAATACGTTGTTACAAAATGCCACGTGCATCGCACGTGCCAATAACTAGTAATTCCTAGACTAGCGAATTTTAAAAAGGATAATTATATTCATATCACAGTTTTTATTTCTTGCACCACATTTTAATTGTATTTAAGGTTCTTAATCATTGTTCATTATAACTATTTTATGATCAAAAGTCCGTTGAAATGATGTAAAATAACTTACTTTTCTCATATTTTTAAAAAATAAATAAAAATGTGCGAAAAAATATTTTTTCCCCTTATTTCAAATCATGAAAAATAAAATATTTTGATATAAATCATCATCAATGACTAATTAATGGAATGTTGAAGATAATAATTCGACAGAAAACATAATGGATAACTCTACTTGTACATAATTTGGGTTACATAATGGTGTCCATACACTCACATGGATGTGGTTCACTCGAATATTTTATTCAAGCGGACCCCACCCCATGTGAGTGTATGGACACCGTTATGTACACTAAATTATGTACACCAAGCATTACTCAAAAATAATTAAGGATACAATTGCTATNAAGCATTACTCAAAAATAATTAAGGATACAATTGCTATAATGAGCAAAAATTAGAGGGTATAACTGTAATTAAAATATGTTGTAACCCCAAAAAAAATTGTGGTAATAATATAATCACCCTTTTAAAAATGGTGGCTTTTTAACATTTTTTAAAAGTAAATTACATGTTTCAACACTTCACATATTATTTCAATTATTTACAAAGAAATCTATTTACAGGCATTTAAGATAAAAGAAACAAAAATAAAATCCACACCTCTTTCGTGTCATTCTCTCATTGGACAACGTGTTAGTTGGAAATAAGTGAAAATAATAATAATAATAGTCCCACCAACCGCAGCCAACCATCCAAGAACAAGTAGTTTGACCTGCCGAAATCCCCCATTTATATTCTTTCATCTTCCTCAAATTACATACCTTTCCTCTTCTGGGCACCTGTGGGATTCTTAAGAACATTCAACTTACCTCTGATCTGAACATATTAAGCAGTCAAAGGTTTGGGATATTTTAATTTTCGATTTATTTTCTCTGGATGAAATAAACATTTGCACAGTGTTTCCTTCTTTTTTGGAAGCTTGATTTTGGTTGGATTAGCATTTCCTATAAACTTGTCTTTATTTAATTTGGGTATTAGTTGATTAAGAAAGCTTGCTGAATTTTATTGCATCATGTGGTGGTAACAATTACAGAAAGAAGATCTAATCTATTTAACTTTACATTTGACTTCTTTCATATCGTAATTTATAAGAGCCAGGTAGGCCAAAATTAGCATAGCCTAACTTGCTTACAAATGATTTGATTGCTCTGGATCTTCCGGTAGGACTTGTATAGCGAACCCTAATTTATTTGGATTAAGATTTAGTTTCTTTTTGTATATAAGTTGATGTGTAGTATTATAACATTGATTCGAACATCTGTGTACTAATAAATAGTATAATTAGATTAAGAAAATCATTACTGTAGTATGATAAAATGGAAAATAACAGATTGTACGGCGACGATCCATTAACTGTTAGTATGAATTTTTATTCCTTCTCATCATTTGAATAATCAAAATAAAGAAAATGGGAAAGAGGTTGTTGGATAGTTCACATTTGATCTGAGTTTCACCTCGGTTAAGTTTTTAGAGAAAGTGAATATATTTTCTTGTCTTGTTTATCATATAGATACCTACATGTCAATGGTATCAACAACCATTTGTTTGAAATTTTTTGCTCATGCATCCTAATGAAGACTCAAGTTGCATGTGCAGTTTTACTCGTTCACAAAAGTTTTTGTGATTCATATTGGATAATCTTCATGGGTAATTTTTGTATTAATTTGAAATTGTTTTCTTCATGTATATATGTATTTCTGTTATTTATTGCATCAACTTTGATTTTTATTGAAATTACGAGTTCCAGTTTTGGCAGGAGAAAGAATGGCTGATCAATCCCGGAAATTAACGAGAATAGGCCTTGCTGGTCTTGCTGTTATGGGACAAAACCTAGCCCTCAACATCGCTGAGAAAGGCTTTCCCATTTCTGTTTACAACCGTACCACTTCTAAAGTTGATGAGACTGTTGAAAGAGCACAAAAGGAAGGACATCTTCCTGTTTATGGCTTCCACGATCCCGAATCATTTGTCAATTCAGTCCAAAAACCTCGTGTAATCATAATGCTTGTTAAGGCAGGGGCGCCTGTTGATCAAACCATCAAAACACTTTCTGCTTACATGGAGAAAGGTGACTGTATAATTGATGGTGGAAATGAGTGGTATGAAAACACTGAGAGAAGGGAGAAAGCTATGGCTGAATTAGGCCTTCAGTACCTTGGGATGGGAGTTTCTGGCGGTGAAGAGGGTGCTCGAAATGGACCGTCTTTGATGCCTGGAGGGTCTTTTGAGGCCTACAAATACATAGAAGACATCCTTCTTAAAGTAGCAGCCCAAGTCCCAGATAGTGGTCCTTGTGTGACTTACATTGGAAGTGGAGGTTCCGGTAATTTTGTGAAGATGGTCCATAACGGAATTGAGTATGGTGATATGCAGCTGATTTCTGAGGCTTATGACGTGCTGAAATCAGTTGGAAAACTGTCAAACGAGGAACTAAAAAATGTTTTTTCAGAATGGAACAAGGGGGAGCTTTTAAGTTTCTTGATAGAAATCACTGCAGATATTTTTGGCATCAAGGATGATAAGGGAGACGGCTATTTGGTTGACAAGGTCTTGGATAAAACTGGAATGAAGGGCACTGGTAAGTGGACCGTTCAACAGGCTGCTGAATTATCAATTGCTGCTCCTACCATTGAATCTTCTCTGGATTCAAGATTCCTTAGTGGGTTGAAGGAGGAACGTACAGAAGCAGCAAAAGTCTTCAAATCAGGGGGTTTTGGTGATATTCTGACCGATCAGGTTGTCAATAAGGAAAAATTAATTGATGATGTTAGGAAAGCTCTATATGCATCTAAAATATGCAGTTATGCACAAGGAATGAATCTGATCCGTGCGAAGAGCATTGAAAAGGGATGGGATTTGAAATTGGGGGAACTGGCTAGGATCTGGAAGGGAGGTTGTATTATTCGAGCAATCTTCTTAGACCGGATCAAGAAGGCCTATGACAGAAATCCCGATCTTGCTAACCTTCTTGTGGACCCTGAGTTTGCAAAGGAAATAATTGACAGGCAGTCTGCATGGAGAAGAGTTGTATGCCTCGCTATTAACTCGGGCATTAGCACCCCTAGTATGTCTGCTAGTCTTGCTTATTTTGACACTTACCGAAGGGGGAGATTACCTGCTAATTTGGTCCAGGCTCAAAGAGACTACTTTGGCGCTCATACATATGAAAGGGTTGATATACCTGGATCCTTCCACACTGAGTGGTTCAAACTTGCTAAAAAGATAAATAATTAAGAGCTCTCTATTTATTCGATGCAACTGCAGTACGCATCAATCTTAATAAAATTGATCTGGCGTTCGATGCTTACAAGAGCTCATCCTTGATTCCTGTTCTTTTCTTATTTCTTTGGGGTCTCATTTATGAGAACAACGGTTACCCCTCTGCAGTTTTCTTGTGTCGTAAGATTTATTCTCACTTTCAAAGTCAGAATATCTTCTCTATCTATATTGCAATTAAACCGGAAAATATCATGGAAAATGGTATTCTGTTTTGGTATTATATTTGTAATGGTTAGTTTCAAATTTATTCCTTCTGTTGTGTGCATCTTTCATGCCTGCAGGGTTGACACATCGCGATTTTTTAATTGAAAATGAAGGTGCTTCTTCCTTCCTCAGTCACATGTATCTTTGTAGCTTCTGCTTGAAAAAAAAAATAAATAAATAAAAAATGTTTTAACCCTTGTTTGTTTTTGCAAAAAATCAGATTTTTAGTAAATTTTGACAAAAGTTGGATGAAACTTGTTGAAAAAGTTGATAAAATTGTGGTCCTATGAAATGAGTGATTGAGAATGAATTTGAGGAAAAATGAGTTTTAGAAAATTGGGGACCAAACATGGATTAACTATTTTTAAGATTCACTTAGCTGACTATCTTAACCTTCGAATATTAATAAGTCGTCGTCCGATACGAGAATGATGGACTTTCTATCTAGCATGACTAAAACCAATCAAAGTCAGTTTCCGTCATATATTACCATAATGTCATATACGTAATTTTGTAAGCATTAACATGTTTATGCACTTTATATCTCAAAACTAAGTTGAAAAGAGTTACTTGTAAAACTAATTACTAAAATAAGTAATGTGCATTAAAACTCAATATTTGAGTGAAAAATTCATGATTGGAATATTTTGCATAAAATTGGATGTAACCAAATATAAATAGCAGGTTAATTTGATTCATGAAAGATATGTACTACTTCCGAATAAAGACAAGTCAAGACATTACAGAATCAGAAGAGAACTGGGCATTTGGTCTAGTGGTATGATTCTCGCTTTGGGTGCGAGAGGTCCCGAGTTCGATTCTCGGAATGCCCCTTTTATTAATCTTCTTCAGTTCTTCTGGTTTTTTTTTTTGGCCTTTCTATTAGTTTTCTGTGTCAAATCCATCAAACCTCAAAAATGGTTCAATAGAATGAATATAATTGTATTCCAATTTATTTTCCATTCTTGTAAAATCACAAAAGGTAAGCAAAAAAGAGAGAGAGAGAAAAAAGGCCTATCTGATTCTTTGTTAGAAAGCAAAAATGAAAATTCAGGGGCATTCCGAGAATTGAACTCGGGACCTCTCGCACCCTAAGCGAGAATCATACCACTAGACCAAATGCCCTTAATTATACATTTTATATAAAATATAATTTAAGACTCAGACAAATGACATTCCCCTTCCCTCCCCATTCGAAGCTAAATGGCGTGATTGTGGATTCTTCCATTCTGTGTAACTCCTGACCGTCCATTAATGAAGTATTTAATGTATTATTTATTTTTTGGTCTCGTTCTCAATTCTTCCATAGTTCACTCTTAAAGAAGAAATCTTACGATGTTTGCTAACACTGTGATCCCTCAAAGGAAGATGGCGTAGCCAGGTATTTAGGTTCGTCGTCTCCTGCCATGACGACTACCTTTGCTGGCTCGATTTTAGTGGCAGCTCCAATGGACTCCTCGGCTTCATTTGGAACACCAGAAGGTTCCTTCTGTCGAGTGCATGTTAAAATGACTAACGCGAAGGCAATGAGAGCAAATATTAATGCTATTCCCCCAAACAAGTATGGGATTGGAGATTTCCATGTTGAAGTGTGTGCAAACCTCATTTTTCTTGTATGTTTGATTTGCTGGGGATAGAATTGGTTCCTTTTCTAAGAATTTATAAAGGGACATCAAAATTTACAGCCCTTTCAAAAGTACAAAAAGTCTACTCTGAAAACCCTTTGTGGGAGGGAACATTCCTTATTCTTTGAAGATTCTTGGAAATTTAACTCCCCCTTTGTCAAAATTATGCATATTAAAATCAATGGTTCGAATTGCTCAATATTTGACCTAACAACATTTTTTAACTTGTATGTAATGATTCAGACTTCTGTATTCAAACCGTAAATTCATATGTACTGTTCACATGGGGAGAACATCTGCTTATCTTATCTTTCATGAATTTCTTTCGAGTTCTTCTCCATGACTCAAACTTAAGATATTTGTCTTATGAGAATTGAGTTTGAATTATGAAAGATGCGAAAGAATTTCGTGAGTGATAAGAGGGTATATGTTCTCCCAAATTGAACAACACGTAAGAGAATGACTTGAGCAAAAAACCTGAATCGTTACATTATATATCGTAACATTATTTCGTATTATTTCAACTCATAGGTGTTGCTTCATCACTTGTGAACTGAATGAAAGTGCACAGTAAGCAAATATAAAGAAGAAAAATGCATAAAGTAAAATATCTCATGCGCTTATTAAGATTTAAGGTTGCATATTAAAATTTGAAATCAGATGAGTAGTCCAAATCATTATATATTGGTCTATATTTTTATCTTTATTCGATGTGAAATTTATTCTTTAGCATACTCCCACAAGTAGATGACTCGTTTAAACACACTAATTTTAAAATTCTTGTACTCGTTTTTGAGTTTTAATCTGATCGAATTGTTCGTTGAAATTTAATGGGCTTTAATGCCATATTAGACTTAAGGTTTCATCTTAGAATGTCAACCTTATTAAGATAAATAGTACAAATTGATCTATATTTTCATTTTTATTCAATGTAAGATTTATTCCATAATATGCCCCGCAGATAGCTCGTTTGAACAAACTAATCTTTAGATGCATGTGCTCAATTTTTTAATCTTAATCGGATAAAATTGCTCGTTTCAGTGAGTTCTGATACTATATTACGACTTGGAGTTTCATGAGATTTATTCCTTATCAGTGCTCCTGTTATATTCCCCCTTGAGCAGCACTTTTGTTATAGTGGTGACTCGGCTCGACTCGACCCGACTCGACCCAACCTATTTTGTTCAGAGACCATACCGGTTAACCCATAAATGGAACAAGGCTCGAAACGAACAGTTCAACCCGCGTAGGTAATCGCCACCTTTGAGTTTGTAGTGTACGAAGTTTATTTTCCCCCTAATTCTTCAATTGGCGTTTATCATATCGGGTATTAGACGTACAACTTAGTACAATCTTTCATTACTGTTCAGAGAGTAATACCATTAGTACAAATAGAATATCCTATGGATATGTCTTGAAAAGAATGGTGAACGGCAATGGTGTTCCACTATTTAGGTCACTACTAATCCCTTTTTCACCAACTACAACTAGAATTATGAATAATTTATTTTGCACGTCGCCGCGTATAAAGCATTTGAGAAATGAGTTTGACAAATGACTGTAATGGAAATTTCATTTTTTCCTTAGATACAATAAACAAGTCCAAGCAAAGAACCCAAGTTTTGTATAAATTAATTAAGTACACACTAGAGCTCGAGTAAAATGGTGTATAAGGCAAGTACTCAAGAGTTAGTCAATAGGACATAAATAAGAATGATATACAGAAATTTAAATGATTCGACAATGTATCGACACAAACAATTAGCTATCGTCAAAATAAGATTATATAGGATTGTTTATACAGAATCGTAATCCAGAAAGTATTCTTACAATTTCATACTGTATCGCAGGGATGGGCCCTGCACCCCCACTTATATGAGGCTAACCTAATAGGCTAGTTGATTCCTTTATGGGTCTATGCTAGCACCCTCAACTTATCTACATCTAACTCCCGTTCAGTAGGGATTAAAATTGAAAATATAACCGTTATTAGGTTTCACTCGTCTAATAAAAGTCAACAATAACGGCTAGTTTTTCAATTTTAATCGGATTTTAATCCCTACCAAACGGGCCCTTTATTTGCAACCAATTCTTTCCGCATATACAAGCCTCAACCATCTTTACACAACTAGAGCTCGAGTAAAATGGTGTAAAGGCAAGTACTCAAGAGTTAGTCAATAGGACATAAATAAGAATGATATACAGAAATTTAAATGATTCGACAATGTATCGACACAAACAATCAGCTATCGTCAAAATAAGATTATATAGGATTGTTTATACAGAATCGTAATCCAGAAAGTATCCTTACAATTTCATACTGTATCGCAGGGATGGGCCCTGCACCCCCACTTATACGAGGCTAACCTAATAGGCTAGTTGATTCCTTTTTGGGTCTATGCTAGCACCCTCAACTTATCTACATCTAACTCCCGTTCGGTAGCTATTAAAATTCAATTAAAATTGAAAATATAGTCGTTATTAGGTCTCATCCGTCTAATAAAAGTCAACAATAACGGGTAGTTTTTCAATTTTAATTTGATTTTAATCTCTACCAAACGAGCCCTTAATGGGTTAGTTAATTCCGCTATGAGTCTAGGCCTATCGACCTATCCCTTCCGTTCCATCAAGTAACAAAATATGAGCAACTAATTAACATGACAAAAAAAATTTTATTATAAAATCCTATCGTGAAAGGGAAGATTCCCAATTGTGCTTTGGAGATACTTGCTCGCAGGGTGCAAATATTTCAAAAATTTCCCAAAAGTCAATAATTACTGCAGTGTTGGAATAAACATGGGATCTAATTTATGATTTTGGCAATTTAAAAATTTGATGGCTCAAATTGCTTAGCAAGTGTTTTTTGTTCCATAAAGTTTCAACTCTTCCGAGTTCAGAAAGGTCACAATTTCATGAATCATGAGACCAACAAAAGCAATGAGCCCTTAACCTATTTTACAACCATTATTTCAGAACGTTTTAATTATCATACATTCATACTCATTTTCAATTACATGTTTAGACACAAAAAAAAATTCCTACTTTTTCACTATACATTCTCCAAAAAAGATATTTTTTAAAACTCTATTTTATCAAAAGAATGACCATCAAACAAGGACCAAAAGTATTGTTATCCAAGAATATGCCACAAACGGCTTTTTTTTTTTACTCTACCAAACGGACCCTTAATGTGTTAGTTAATTCTGCTATGAGTCTAGGCCTATCGACCTATCCCTTCCGTTCCATCAAGTAACAAAATATGAGCAACTAATTAACATGATAAAAAAAACTTTATTATAAAATCCTATCGTGAAAGGGAAGATTCCCAATTGTGCTTTGGAGATACTTGCTCGCAGGGTGCAAATATTTCAAAAATTTCCCAAAGTCAATAATTACTGCAGTGTTGGAATAAACATGGGATCTAATTTATGATTTTGGCAATTTAAAAATTTGATGGCTCAAATTGCTTAGCAAGTGTTTTTTGTTCCATAAAGTTTCAACTCTTTGAGTTCAGAAAGGTCACAATTTCATGAATCATGATACGAACAAAAGCAACGAGTCCTTAAACCTATTTTACAATCATTATTTCAAAACGTTTTAATTATTATACTCATTTTCAATTACATGTTTAGACAGTAAAAATATTTTACACGTAAATCAAAAAAAATTCCTACTTTTTCACTATACATTCTCCAAAAAAAATACTTTTTAAAACTCTATTTTATCAAAAGAATGACCATCAAACAAGGACCAAAAGTATTGTTATCCAAGAATATGCCACAAACGGCTTTTTTTTTTTCTTTTTTAATTTAAATACTCTCTTAGGTCATATATATTTTTCATTAACAATCAGAAATAGGTAGAGATAAGATTTATATCTATTTAAATGCTATATTGAATAAAATTATTTTAAAGTTTAAAAAAGATTTATTTACTTAGCCCCCGTTTGGTATATATTAAGATTTTCATTTTCATTTTTCTACTCATTTTCAACCACACATTCTTCAATAAAATAATATTTTACATTATTTCAATAATTTTTCATTCTTTTTCAACCACACATTCTCCATCAATCTACTATTTCAGAATACATTCTTTCAAAATAATGTGGCTTAAACACACCCTTAAATATGTATTGAGATGGTCAAAATTGGAGTTGAAGATGGGAAAAATGATTCTGCAAAAACAAATGTGGCACGACACAAGTGTCTCCCAATAGACACAGTATGAAGAAGAAAAAATGAGCCCTTTTACTAAAATATATAAGTTTCTCGAATGTCATCATTAATATGCTTGCGTTCTCAAGCCGCCGCATCCACATCCACAAGAGCCCTAATCCCCTGGATCCCCTTCACTTTATTCTGTAGACTCGCTCAACATCTGCCGACCCACCATTATTTTTTTTTTCCTTAAAATAAGAAAACAGGCTACCTTAAAATAATAATTACAAACAGTAGATTTGGTGCAGACATGAGTTTGTTGGAGGACATTCCTTGTGGATGAGGTCGGAGTGTTACTGTCAAAATAAGACTTATTTTAGTTGGAAAAAATCGACTATGGTGACTCGATGATAAAATTGTATGAATTACCTCTTATACCGGTGACCATCTCGATCGATCAATCTCATGTTCAGTCTTCTACAAAATAGATCTATATTGATCATGGCATAAACATGCCTAGATACCTGAAACTCGATTTCCCCAAAAAGGAAAAACAATATGACTTATGATACTGAACCCAGTCAGTCTGCTAGGCGATCGAAATTCTCTCAGGTAGCGAGGCTTGTGATTGCAGCCATTCCCAGAAAAGGGAGAGGCAAGGAATTATCTGCTCCTTTTCAGTTCATGCAGGACAAACATCGTTACGAGTAATCCAAGTTTTCATAAAATAGTTCCTTTTCATGAGTAATAGCAGTTTGTTCTTAGCTATAACAATGAGTATGGAGATGAATAATTATGAACTTGGATGCCATTGTATCGCAGTTATTAAGGATTCTAATTTCTAACATCAATCAGTTCTCACTGTCTGTTGCAATTTAATTAATTGCGTTTTATTGCTTATATTGGCGACTAATGAAATAATAAAATCAGAATCAAAACTTCAAAATTGTGAAGAAAGAAGAAGATTGATTTCATATCAGAACAAAAACACGTCAAATTTTACATTTCCTTGAAACTCTTTAACATTAAAAAAAAAACAAAAAATCTCTTATATCAGAACAAAATTTTTCCTGGCAGGGCAGGCGGGTTTATGAAGAAGTCGAACAGAGAGAACTAGGGATAGGAATTGCAAGGTGTGTGGGATTTTCTTCTCCTGCCAATATTACGACAAACTTGGGGCCGATATCAGCAGCCTTGGTGCTTTCGTGCTTCTGCATCGACTTTTCTTCATCATCGGTTGAAGCCTGTTTTCGATACGAACAGGCGAGGATGATTAATGCTACAGAGATAAGTAACAACATTAGGGCTAATCCACCAAAAAGGTACGGCAGTGGAGAATTCCAATTCCAAAATGGCCTTGAAATATTACTTGCAGGCCTCATCTCTGTCTGTCTGCCTCTCTCTCGGGGAATTATGTGATTTGAATAAAATTTGCAGTGTAGAGGAAGGGAATGATGGGGGTGTATTATTTATAGGGGGGGTGTAAATTTTGCTGTACAACACTTGTCAGTGGCGCAGAAAGAATGTACGTTTCATGAATATTGAATACAAAACGTGAACCATTTATGTCAATGTATTGATGTTATTCACGGAATTTGATGTATTTATATTAAATTCATACCCTCCAATCCAATTAATAATAAGTGTAAGTGATAAAATGAGAGATTGGCTGCCAACTTTGTCATCATCAAAGGTATTTGATGCACATGGAAAGTATGCGTATTTTTTTGTGAAGTGATGATGAATATGTGATTGAAAAGAAAAAGTAAAATTATTGATATGATGAAAAATATTATTTTATTAAAAAATATGTGATTAAAAATGAGTAGAATAATGAAAATGAAAATTATAATGTGACTCAAACGGAGCCTAGTTATTTTTTACCACTGATCCCCCGTTTCGCCCTCATTAAATTAAATTTTACTTTTCTCTCTCCTATTTTCAACTACAAAAATTTTCATAAAATAATATTACATGTAAATCGAATTTTTATTTTTTATTTTTTTAACAACCAATTCTCTTTAAAAAAAAATACTATTCCACCCATTAAAATTTGAAATAATGGGGGTCAAACGGGGGCTAAGCCCTAATTTTCTTTAATTATTTCAAGACTCTCTTTTCCATATATTTATTTTCAACCACACATTCATACTAAAATATTTTATACGTAAACTGAAAATATTTTTCACTTTTTAACTACACATTTTTAAAAAAAAATCGTTGTTCAAAACAATATTTTTCCAGACGAATGACCCCCAAGCATGAGCTAAATTGCCCCTGAGAAATCCTTTATTGTGGAAACACTTGGTATTCATTGATTGATTATGGGGCCAACTCGATACATCAAATCGATTTGGGAGAATTGAAGTCCAAATCAACCAACAATGCTGCTAAAATCGATCCAACACAAATCGATTCGATTTGGAATAGTGTGGTTCCATGGCGGACGCAGGGATGGCCTGGGGGTCACATGACCCCCCAACTTTGCTTTTTTTTTTTTTT